>SNQN01000388.1:74885-133183 GCA_008642245.1 Bassia scoparia | reverse complement strand
ATTAATAAGATGAGAATAATGCACATGAAAGAATTCAAAGTAATTTGAAGAGATATATATATTCTTAGATCTCAACCTGTCAAACGGGCCTTGTCGCTGCCGTCACGGGGAGTGCAATAGTCCAACATCACAAAACAAAGAGTTTCTACCTTCAAAACCCATTATACAATGAGGGAGTAGCCCCTTAGCCTTATAATGTGGTGTCAACTTCGAATTCTTTCGATGTGGGATTCATCACCACAACACCACCTCACAATGTGAATTGTTCATTGGCTCACACACAACCAAAAAGTAAGTAATGGTCGTTTGGCTAGAGGATAGGATAAGGATTTAAAAAAGAGACAAGGATAGGAATTAGTAATAAGGAATTGTTTAAATTATCCTTGTCCCTTGTTGTATAAAGTGGGGATCAATGGCCTTATCCTTGTCCCCATGTTGTATATAGGATTTGTGTGGACTAAAACACATCTTACAAATTTTGCCCCTTCTTTTATCTTACTTTCCACTTCTAACTTTTTTTTTATATATAATAATATATATATTATATATATAAATGGTAATATTGTGCATTTAACAATTTTAGGAGAATCCCAATTCTAATACCTCCCCCCTTGGTACTTGATATGTGGGGAAAAGACTTTGATTTATTCCCTTCCTTTTATAAGGATAAGTCAATTCCCCCATAAACAAAACAGTGATAGTGGAACATATGGGATTTTTAAATCCTTATCCCTTGTATTCCCCTCAAACAAACGCCCGGTAAATGGTTGAGGCCCAAGAATATACGAATATTTACAAACTCTATCAGTAATCAACAAACAGTATCTCAACTTTCCATTCAGTAAGTATTCAATTGAACTTCGGGTTCCCATTTTAATTCTCAGCCATCATAAAATCATAAAGTATGATTAATATTGTACCCGACTAGCAACAATAGTAAAAATACGAAGTAATAGTTAAAAAATAACCTTTTACTCCCTCTGTCTTTTTTTCTTGCTATATTTATCTTATTTGGATGTCTCTAATTTAAACATTTATTAATTGATATAATTCTATTTATTATCACAATAAAAACATTATTAGGAAATAATAACATTTTTAAAAAAATAAGTTTTAATTTTATTTACATATTCTGTATTTATTTAAAAATCGAGCATTTGCTCGGTGTTATCTAATCAATACTCAATATAAATTGAAGGATATTGATTTACGCCCTACCAATATGGAATTTTAAGTGTTGTTTTTTTACGGATAATATGCTATTTTTTAGAGATTAATAACAAATAAAAAAAAATAAGTAGAAAATCATGGTACACATTTTCCCAATTTAAAGCACTCACAGCAATGATCTGATTTTTGCTCAAAAAAAAAACGAACATGTTTGGTAAAGGGGAAGCTTTGCCCTTCACCAAAACGCGTCATTTTGTAAGGGGAAAAGCAAAAAAATTTATAGCGACACTTCCCTGCAACAGAGAGGTCGGCCCAATTGTGGCGCGACACTGGTTGGGGGAGTGTATCAACCAACAATTTTTTTCTGATTAATTGCAACGACTAGTTTTCTATTTGTAATTTCGACCGTTTAAAAAAATCAAAAAAAAAAATCATCAACGTCATAAATTTTCATCCTCTATACAATAGACACCCATTTTTTTATATTTCACACACTTTGAAAATCAGCAAAAATCTCTAAATCTTAATATTTTGCTCTTTAATTGCCTTCAAATTCCAAGTAATTTTCCTCCCTAAACTAATTTTATTGTTTCTGAAATATATTATAAAAATATTTATTTATTTTAGTATTATTAATGTGTTATTGTTTTGTTTATATTTAATTTGTTGTTGTTAATTATTTGTTAAAATTTTGTTGTGTTTAAATATTTAATAACAGCAAAATGAAGGTATTACAATTTAAATTTGTTGTAGTGCTTGTGTTCATGATTAAATGATAATTTCAATGACGATATTGTTAAATGTATATACTAGTAATTTTAGTATTAAAGGTTTAATGTTTTTAGAGATTTTTATGCTCAAATTATTTTAAGAAATGATCCAACAACCCCAACGTCACAATTAAGTCTTGATGATTCAACGATACACTTCTGGAACATCAAGGTTTCAAGTAATGCTTCAAGCCCGAGAATGACTATATCGCAAAATCCTTCCCACCTATTATATTCCTCCCAAGAAAATTCTCCCTGTTCTACATGCAAGTAACTCATTACCATGAGAGGACTGTGGAATGAAATTGTTCCGGAGACACCGTAATACCCTCCACCAATTCCAACAATCCCCTGTTTCTAACATCGAACCCCAGCAAGGCCAACCCGTAATTGTCAGTTGTGGAGAGTATACAACCCTTATTCGTTTACTTGCAATACATGAAATGCTCTGTTGTACAAACCAAAAGGCGTGGATCCTATGAGAAGGTGTCCCGCAATGGAATCAAAGCGTTAATCCGAGCAAGGCTCCAATTCACTCTCCACCAAGAGAGATGAAGAGTTGGAAGTCATTGATGAGAAGTTGATGCGCAAGTGAATTACTACAAAAGGAGTGCCAGCAACGACCGTAGCCGGAAAATGCGACGGAATGTCTAATGAAGTCGACCGCTCAAAAGCAAGATGTTTTTATTCTCTTATCTCTAACCAAAACCACGATAAGCTTCACTTTATCAATGTTGGAAGGTCAAAAATGACCCAAAGTTCAGGGACAAAATTAGATGGGCATTGTCCAAAAATAACAGAGCTCGTTGCTGCTCGGCAAAGATGATGCCAAGTAGCGGGATGGAAGGGGTCAAGACTGAAGTGATGTTCAAAGGCCAAGCGTGTGCTGCAGCTGGCTACTCGTCGGGGGAAATACCTCCCCAGAGGTGTGTTAAAAAAGCTAAGCGAAGCTACAACGGCAAATCAACAATTGATTGAAGAAGTCCACGTTTAGCGAAGCAAGTATGAAGTACACACGGACACTCGCAAAATTGAATTGAGTGCTGAAAGAAAGAAGTATGAACTGAACCCAAAAGGAATTAGGAAAGCAGAAAACAGTGAAAGGAGAAGGCTAGAGCAAACCAGATCGATAATGTGAACAAAAAAGAATGAAAGTCAGTTGCTTCAAGCTTGCTATTCAAAGGGATAGCCTCTAACACACCGGTTTGAAGAGCCGTACAAGCATTAACCATATGGAATGAACTTGACAGTCTTTCTGGCAATTAGGTTCCTGGCCGCCTTCAATTCTGTTTGTTTGTGTATTTTAAGTTTCAATTTTATTCAATTAAGATAATTGTGTCTACTTGAGTTCAAGTTGTCTAGCGTAAGCTAAGCACTTTAATGTCTACTTTATGTTTTAATAAGTCTAGTTTATGTTAATCCAAGTAGTTTAAGTCTACTTATGTTTAAGTTTCTAGTTTATGTTATTGTAATTAGTTACGTGCTTAGTCTATTTGTAGTACATTTTATGTGTGTCGTTGTGTTGCGATAAGATAGAATAAAAAAACTTATGTTTCTAAATATTGTTTAATTTTTTAAATCTTTGAAAACCGTGATAATTTTAGTCTCGACACCATGCATTACAATCAAAAAGAGTAATATTTTTTGGACCAAAAAGAAGTACCAACAATTTTTCAAAAATGTCTATGGAATAATTTCCATGCAGAAGTGATCAACTTACTTTCTAAAAGGAGTAATGACCTGAAATAAAGAAAAGCAACATTCAGTTTTCGTGATTTAAAGTAGCAATACTACCTGCAAAACGTCATTATTTTCCGGAAAAGTATATTAGCAATAATTTACTGGAAAAGCCTCTATATATACTTTCTGAAAAATAGTAAGCAATAAATACCTGCAAAAGTTGTGAATATTATTATTTCTGAAAAAGAGTCAGCAATCAAATACCTGCAAAACAGTGTCATCACTTTTCTGCAAAATAGCAATAAAATACCTGCAAAAGTTAATTGATTTTTCTGAAAAAATATGCAATTAAATTCACTGAAAGTTATCATGTATTTTTTGAAATAAGTCTCAGTATTTACTGAACAAACACATCAATAGATTTGTGAAAAACAATCAATAAATAGATTGTGAAAAAGCTAGGCAATAATTTTATATAAAGTAGCATTGGATTTATAACATTAATAGTATTTCGGATATATATGTGCAACACTGATACCAGATATACATACACTATACCCAACACTCTCTTCAAATTTTGTGAACAAAGTTAAAACAAAGAACAATTTAAATTAACGTATGCTCTTCCTCAAGTTCTATTCATCAAGTTCAAACATAACTCAGAATTTATGGATAGTAACCATAATACATGTGGAAACCAACGCTGCAACCAACCAAAACCAAAATAGAATTAAAATCAATTGCACGAGAAGAAGAGTTAGAAAGAAATAGAGACAATCGGCCATGTCCAATTATTCAATGATTACTTTGCGGCACAACTGGTTTGTATAACACACACACATTTCGCCGACGAGATTCGGATCAAAAGTCTTATTCTGTCGAATTAATGGATAAGGTGGTGGACGAGACGAATGTTTCAACAACCTCGAAATGCGTTGGAATAGCTACGTATTGTCACCGTTCTGAAAGTGCACGCGGCTGCAATGAGAATGTTAGCATATGGTGTGCCGCAGATGCGGTCGAATTACTAACGTATCGGTGTATAAACGGACCGCCAAAGTTGCCATTGACTCACTTTGTTCAAGGGTTCATTTCAAATTTTTGAAAATGAGTACTTGGAACGGCCTACTGCCGAAGATTAAACGAACCTTCCAAAATGAACGTCGAGTGTTTCAGGGCCATGATCCGGAACATAGATTGACATGCATTGGAATGGAAAAGAACTGTCTGCAGCCTGGAAGAGCAAAATATGCAAGTCGATCATATACAAATGCAACAACACATTTAGAAGCGGTTGCTGATCAAGATTTATGATTTGGGCATGCTTTCTTTGAATGTCGGGCTCATGCAACGATCTAAACGTCCTTATAATCTACCGTCTTCGATGAGGTTACTACAAGGGTGCACCGCCTACCACCTTTATCAGTGAATGGCCACACTACGACTACGCGTACTATTTAGCAGCGGCAATATACCTAAATGGCTACATTATTCAAGGTTATAAACGATCCTCAATTCAGAGACAAGTGTTTACCAAAAAACCAAGCAGCTGCTCATAAAGATGTGAACGGCTTTTGGGTTTACAGCTCATTTCAATAATACGACAAACCATCACTTGCGTACGACGAAGACATTTTGTGTGACATAATGAAAGCTTGATAATCTCCACAACATGATTTAAGGACGACGACACAATTACATATAGAGCAGATGCTTACAGTCGTCACTACGAGGGAGGATTGCCCATACCGTTCTGCTGCCAAACAGCTCGGAAGCTGGCCACCAAGTGGTCGCAATAACACAACAATGCCATTCGAATTCCATGTTGTGAACGCCGAGGCCAACATCTACTTCATTCCTTACGTTCAATTCGAGAGGAGTTGTCGTGACAAAAGAAAAACATAGCACTTAAAAGGCATGATGATTGCTATCAATTGGCAACGACTTCGTCACACGCCAGAGTGAAGTTTATATTTCTGTATAGTATTGCTCACGGGGTTTATGTTGTATTTTTTTTAGTGTAATGTTATGGTACAAAACGATGATTTACATAAGTTGTGTATGTACTTCTTGATTTTATTAATAATATAAAAATTCAATAACTTTATTAGAGGAAAATAAAAAAATAATTCCCAAACTTATTAAACTAAATAATCATTATATAATGAAAGAAATTTTTATTTTATTAGAATAATCTACGAAGTTTAATTAAATTATGAATAATAATAAACGTAAATAATAAAGTAATACGAATTTAATTAAGAAACACAATGTAATCTCGATTGTCTTACTTAATATATAAAGATATATAAAAATAAAAGATATGTGGAATATTGATGGTTGGTGGAAAAAAGTAGAAGAGAGTTTTTGTACATTCTTCTTTCATAATTGAAGGAAAATGACAAGAGTTGAGAAAAAAATGATGGAGGATTAGAGATTGTAGTCAATTTTTTCTTTTGCCTCAATATAGATTAATAGTGCATGCCTTAGAATAACTTTCACCGTTTATCGATACTTTACCAAACAAATATTTCCAACAATACTCTTCCTGTTTTTTAGAGTTTTCCAGGTTTCTATTTGGGATGTTTTAAAGTAGTATGTTCCAACCCAAACTAAAAATAACTTTTTCACAATCTTTACCGCTACTTGTATTTACCTAACATTAATAGACTTACCCCTTCTGAAAGTCAAAACTTTCATTACTTAACCCCAATCTTTTCACCCAAAAATACAATTTCACATAAAATTATTCACACATTTCTCTTTTACCTAAAACTTTTTCAACTTTTTACCCACTTACTCAACTATTTATTCAACTCAATCAACTCTTAAAACCGTTCATAATGATGGAACATCTAAAAAAAACGGAGGGATATCAATAGGAGTTGGAATAAGGTTAACTTTACCAATTTACTATCTTAATATTCCAAAAAATAATACCCACAACAACAATTAATCACTTATCGTCTTCACCGACTTAACAACATCGCGCCACCTTCCCTCCAAAGAAGTACAGACATCATCCAACAATGGTCGTCATTTAGCCCAACAATTCAACCACAACAAAAACTATGAACGAAAGCAACAAAACATATGCGAGTGCGTCATTATTAGCTCAATCAACAACAATGGCGATTGCGTATTATCACGTTCTTCTTTGCTTACTCTTGCTTCTGTTTCTTTTTAACACAAAAGATTCATGCTTTTTTAATTGCTGGCCATTTACACGAATTAAGTGCCCGCATATTATACTTTGGCCATTCTGATGATTCAATTGTGATTTCGATTGCTACTGTCTTGAAGGAATTAGCTAGAAAAACTAGATTCCACAGTCCCTCGGTTATGTATATTATAGGGTTCAATAATGGGGAAATTTGGGTCAAAATAAACTCTCAATATTCCATTGCTGGACTTGTTCTGATATATTCATATTGAAGAGGTAATGAAGCTGTTTGAGCGACTGAAACTAGTTCTTTTTATTATTCACTAATTTTCTTACTAAACAAATTCTGCAACTACCTATCCGGATTTGACAAACCTCCCACTTCTAATCCGATTATCACATTATATTACGAGATTGCAGTTGTGTAAATCAATTTCTGATTCCACTATCATTAAATTATCCATATACCTTATATTAGAAGTGGGAGTCTTACTCGATGGGTCGACTTGTTTATAGAAGACAACTTCGTTATGTTATTCGATATTCCATTGACAATTATTGACACATTTCTAATAAGTGCTTTGGTGTTCGTGAGCCTTGGTGCTGACTTACCAAATATGATGTAGGTCGTCATCTTTCCTGAAAATAAATAAATAAAGTACAAATAAATAAATAAATAAATCAAAATAACTTTGTGCTTGCTTATATATCATATAACCAAAACCCCACTTAAAAACCAACTTTTTTCCAATATTAGATTCAAAAACACCAACAAACCCTACTCACCCATATTAAAAAAACAGAATTAAAAAAAAAGCCTACTCATCATGGCTTTGCTAGAAGCAATAGGTTAGCAGCAGCATTGCTCAAACATGTCACGTGCACTACAAACACTTGATGAACTGAAATGACATTTGCTCCTCATTTTCTATGAAACTTGAACTTGAGGATGTCTGAAAAACACTATGCAGAACATCAACGCTATTCTCCTCGATGTTATGTAAAGCGTCACTGCGCACTCACCCATGAAATCAAAGTGCTGATCGAGAAAACCTAAAGGAATGACTGTATACGATGATGATGATTTGCTTGATGAATTCGTACTAATTAGTCATTACACAAAACAAACAACAAGATGCTGATTTCCGTCAAATGGTTGGAACTTCTTCTCTCGTAACAACACAGTTACTTTGTTGCTATTAATTGCCCAAAATATGAAGATGCTTAGAGGAGTCGTTGGATTGTATTCACCATAGATCATACATGATTTTGACTTCACTCATGTCACCAAAACCTTGTTGTACAAGATGAGACATTCGTAAATCTCTGAATTTAGAGGTTATAGAGAGGGAGGACAGACTAAGAAACTCAATTGATGGGAATATTTTGTCTGCTATGACTAATACTAACTATCTTGTACCACACATATCTACTTATGTGCACATAGTGGATCGGAGGCGGGGAATATACCTATCCCTGCACCTAATCTTTGTTTACAACGACCAGAGGTCACCATTACTATTCCAATTCAAAAAGGATTTGGTTTGAGTGTGTACTGAGCAATCGTTCCCTATAGTAATCCTTGGTAAGATTCTTGCGAAGGACGTTGTGTTCACAACATTAGAGTGGCCCAGCGAAGAAGAGTCACGAAATCTCCATGATAGGAAAGTACTTGCTTGTCTTAGACAATGTGCCGGAACGAGGAGCTCTGATGAGTAATTATTTGTTACAATAGTTTGAAGTATCGAATTCGATTCAGGTGTAAGTGGAATGCAAAGTCATACATAACTACTCACTTTCCAAAAAAACAGGTGCAAGAGCCCTAGATGAGGATTCCATTACACATGACAGTTACAAACTACTCTTCCAGAAGATAAAACCCTGTCTGACAGCTTGTACATAAGCATATTGACAAAAAACGGAGATCATTCAGTACCTTGATCTTGTTTGAGAATGGCAAGACGCGATGTAAAGAAACGTGCACATGTGTCTCCTCTTCTATAAAATGATTGCTAGCT
Organism: Bassia scoparia; assembly: GCA_008642245.1. Taxonomy (NCBI): domain Eukaryota; kingdom Viridiplantae; phylum Streptophyta; class Magnoliopsida; order Caryophyllales; family Amaranthaceae; genus Bassia; species Bassia scoparia. The sequence goes on along the minus strand of SNQN01000388.1, from coordinate 124,382 downwards.
TGCTACGATGTCAAAAACTAAATAGTGGAAGAGTTCCTTAGCATTAATGAGTAATAGTGAATAAGATGAATGAACTAAACGTGCACGTTAATCGCAGACATCATGTAATTCTCTAGCATTATCATTTAACGCTCCCTAAATTAAAGAGTTTGCTTCGTCCTTCTGCTCACTATTCCCTAAGGACTCATGTAATTAAAACAAGGAGTGTTAATATTAATTCTATTGGTCATGCACCACAGGTTCCTTGTATCCTACTTGACAATGCCTCAAAGATACGAAGATGTGTTGAACGCTATATTACAATCTTACTGAATAGACTTACTTTTTACCAGGACATTGAGCGAGTATGAACCATCGTTATGTTTTTCGTTTTCAAAATGCATGAGTCTCATGCATATCTGCTTTTGACAGTAGCTGATAATAGCGTTCGAGCATATGGCTCCACTACTACAAATTCCCTTTGGATGAAATCATTCTCTCACCTACTAAGAGAAAAGGGTAGTCATGCAAGTAGTAGCTGAGTAGCGTTTCAGTGCATAGGGCAGCAACGGTACTATCTGCTGCACTACGATACTATGATTTTTCCTCAAATACATGCTGAGGATTCAGTTGCATCGAGATGAAGAACTCCAATAGTTTTCAAAATGCGAAAGACTCACTTAGATAGGTATTGAGGCTTACCAAATTCGCATTGGTTGCCACTTTACAGAACAAAAATTGGAAAGCTATTACATTTGAGTTATCTTGATCCACCCGAACAGGGTGAGAATGGCTTCCCCAAATCAAATTACCAAGCTCCATTGAATTGACAGTCACTAATATACCAAATGCAAGATTTAAGGGCATGCCAGAGGATATGAGCAACTGGTAAAATCTTAGACATGAAATATAAATCATTGTAATAAATAACTTATATGCCAAAGGAGCACTGCGTTAATTAGAAAGTCTTCAGAGGCATCAGAATTCGTGGCCGAGTTGATTGACAGCAATAGAAGGAAGCAAGTCTTAAGAACTTGCAGTAGTCCTTCAATAGAAGCCTAAAACGGTAATCTTGCATCAGAGTATTAAACTTCTCTTCACAAAATATGCCACCATGCTGCCAAAACAGAGCCTACTATTTAAAAAAGCATGCTCTCCAAGAGTTAAGGGATAAAGATGATCCCAGATCTTATAAAGGTTTGACTATGAAAGATTGACGATGAAGTAATGGTTTGATCAAAGTGTAAGTTCATAGAGTACATGCTTGAACCTAGTGTCCTATAATTGAATATATTTGAAAAATGAAATGGAATGAGATAAGGGCACGGAAAGTGAACCAAAAGTGGCGTCCTTTGATGAGTGATCCATACTGAATGGCCTGCAACATTTGATGTCACTAAGTCGATATTCGTTGTCTGAAAGAACTTGAAGCTTTATGATTTTCAAATGTTTACAGATACATGGAGATTAAAGGAATGATGCAGCATGGGAATATCAAGGACAATTATTTTTCGCCGTTCTTGAGAAGTTTGCTAGTAGAAATGCCAAAGTTAAAGGATGGGAGAGATTATAGATGGAGGGAGATTGTAAGCAGGTGATGTGGTTGTTGGTTGAGCCATTAATCGCTCTATACATCCATACTGAGGAGCATGGATGGGTCTCATCGTTGATTTCCACAACTATGTAATACTCTTATTAATGCTTCAAGAGCATGAAATACTTTCCCCCCATTCCACATGTAAAACAAAACTGAAGCTCGGAGTATATAAAAGCCTTGACATTTTGTATGAAAGGGAGGTTCGATCCTCTAGCTAATCAACATCATCATCTGTTTGGAGAGTTGGTTAGATAATGCAATAGTATTGAATACCCTATATCTAAGTGATGTTGCAAAAGAGACCACTTCGATTATTAAATATTATTGTGTATCGATAGAAAAGTAAAGTAGTGAGCATTAAGGAGTATATTTAATGAAAGTGGTACCAGATTAAATCATCTCGTAGATTCTAGATATGCTGACAACAGCAAACAGCGAAGAGGAAGAGGATGCCATGAAATATCTTTCAATCCCTTCTTCCCTGTTAGATCTAATTCAAAGATGTAACGCCAAAAGAGGATCCGAACACATTCACTCTAATCCAACTGAAATTAAGAATGCCTTCTCAAACTGGAGAAAATTGGTAATGCATAGGCTCCTAACAATCCCACCAACACTCTCCAATAAGTTTTGCATAATAAATAAAAGGCCCTCCGAATCCACAGATTTCAACCTACACACTCTGTGGTATTCTTAGAAATCGGTGACCATGACTACCCATAATATTGGAATCATTACCAGAATCGCATGTCCCACCTCACCTCCCTCACTTACCTTGCACATCTATAACAGAATAACAGATTTTTATTGACAAATGCCAAAATCCATGGTGAGAATACGTGCCCAAAGATTAGACACATCCCTTGGGTTAAAAATACAAGGTAAGTTCGTTGGTCTCAGTATCTTATAGTTTAAGAAATATTACACACATACTCATCATGACCAGCAAATGCGGTCCGTATTCCAATTCCCTTTTACCCGTCATCTTTGCTTTCTAATCCACTTCTAATGCTAGGCAGGTTGAACTCAGACTGAATATGATTTGTATTTCTCAATATTCCTACACTGGATCTGGACACTGCGTAAATTACTCTCATCATAAAATCAATTGTGCTACATGACTTATTGCAATATGCTCTATATAATTCTCTCGGGGTAGTTTTTGCAATCAAGTAACCTTCATTCAACAAGTCATGATTTTATTTAGTATATTTCTCAATAATTGTGTTATCATTCTTGCTTATTTTTGTTCAGCGGTATCTAAGAAAAAAAAAAAACTAGAAAGAAGGCCAAGGCAATGAGTGATTTTCTCCCGCTTATTTATTGTAGTATTGGCAAGATAATTACAACGGTAATTATGTGATGAGTTTGTTTCCAAATTGTTTGTTGCAGGTTTATTTGAATGTTTAGCATATACCACAGTGACAGAGATGTAAGGTGCCCGCATTTTTACTTGGATTGAGAGTTACCCCAAATTGATTTCTAATCCTCAATGGTCAAACCACTACAGAGTTGTACTGTGAGGCTAAAAGACTCAACAAGGAAATAATGAGGAAAGCCAAGCCAACTATAATCAATAGTGATTTCTGCCTTTTTTATTGCCATATTAGGAATCTTAATTACAATATGGTTTTTTATTTAATTAATCTGCAGATTCACTTGCAGTTCTTACAAAGAATGATATGTAAAATGGACGAGTAAAAACAGGAATTCGTAGTCAAAGTCACAAACAAATGTTTTTGTGTGTTGTGAATCCATTGACTCACCAATTCGTATATGAAGTCTTTTGTTATCCGGGGCATAATCGACTGAGTCATTTTTCTCATTGAACTAATTACCATATTGTAATAGCTATTGTAAAACTTTCTTGAGAAATATTAATCTGTTTTCATCAGAATATTGTTTTACCTAAATTCTTGAAAATCAGGCAAAAAGAATGCGAGTATGAATCCGCCTGGCTCTGTCATATGATGCATCATGCAAAATGTCGTCCGCCCCAGCTCTGAATCTCTGATGTTCAGTTTGTTTGTCCAGGCTGCCTTGTCATTATGCTCACGCAGGCCATGTTAGCAGAACATCACCGACGTTATCCAAGTATACAAGCAAGTGAGTGACATATAAAGAAAGAAATGTATCGAACTAAATGTGAAACGGAGGGAAGTATATTAACTTTACCAATTTACTATCGTAATATTCCAACAATTAAACCCCACACAACAATTAAACTTATGTTCTTCCACCGCTTAACAACACGCGCCACCTTCCCTCCAAAAGTACAGACATCTCCAACAATGGCGTCATTATTAGCTCCAACAAGTCAACAACAACAAAAACTACAACAGCAACAACAATGGCGGATTGGCGTCATTATTAGCTCCAACCAAACAACAATGGCGGATTTGCGTTATTATCACGGTTCTTCTTTCTTACTCTTGCTTCTGTTTTTTTTTATACACAAAAGATTCATGCTTTTTTAATTGCTGTTCCATTTTACACGAATTAAGTGCCGCATATTGGATACTTTGGGCATTCTATGATTCAATTGGTRATTGGATTGTACTGTTCTTGTAGAATTTAGCTAGAAAACTAAGATTCGCAGCAGTCCTCGTTGAATTAGGGTTCATAATTGGGGAAATTTGGGTGCAAAATAAACTCTCAATTATTCCTATGTGACTGGATGTTCTGATATACTCATATTGAAGGGTAATGAAGCTTGTTTGAGCGATAAACTAGTTGCTTTTTATTATTCACTAATTTTCTTACTTAAACATATTGCTGCAACTACCTATCCGGATTGACAACCCACTTCTAATCGATTATCAAATTATTATTACGGAGTAGTAGTTGTAAAGTCAAGTTYGATTCCACTATCATAAATATCATAACCTTATATTAGAAGTGGGGAGTCTACTCGATGGGTCGACTTAGTTTATAGGAAGACAAAATCGTTATGTATTCGTATTCCATTGCAATTATTGACATTTTCTAATAATGTGCTTTGGGTTGGTGGCCTTGGTGCTGCTACCAAATAATTAGTGTTCATCTTTCTCTGAAATAAATAAATAAATAAATAAATAAATAAATAAATAAATATACTTTGTGCTTGCTTATGATATTCATATAAACCACATAACAACTTTCAATATTGGATCAAAACACCAAACAAACTTACTCACCCCAATTAAAAAAAAGAATTAAAAAAAAAAACTTACTCATCATGGCTGTTGTAGGAGCAATAGGTTTAGCAGCAGGTCTTGCTCAAACATTGTGCAGTGCACTACAAACTGATGAACTGAAAGACATTTGCTCCTCATTTTCTTATGAAACTGAACTTGAGATGCTGAAAAACACTATGCAGACATCAACGCTATTCTCCTCGATGTTGATGCTAAAGCGTCAATGGGCTCACCCATGAAAGTCAAGTCTGGATCGAGAAACCTAAAGGATGCTGTATACGTGTTGATGATTTGCTTGATCGAATTTCGTACTAATTGTCAGTTACACAACAAACACAAGATGCTGATTTCCGCAAATGGTGGTAACTTCTTCTCTCGTAACAACAAGTTACTTTGTTGCTATTAATTGTCCCAAAATATGAAGATGCTTAGAGGAGTCGTTGGATGTAATTACCATAGATCATACAGATTTTGACTTCACTCATGTCACCAAACCTGTTGTTGTACAAGAGGAGACATGTTCTGTAATCTCTGAATTAGAGGTTATAGAGAGGGAGAAGATAGAAACTATTGATGGGTATTTTGTTGTCAGACAGTACTAATTCGGATCCAAACGTTACTTATGTCGAACATAGTGGATCGGAGGTCGGGGAATAACTCACCCTTGCCCAACTGTTTACAACGACCAGAGGTCACTGATACTTTTTCAAAAAGGATTTGGTTTGGTGTGTCTGAGCAATTCGTTCCCAGAAGTAATCCTTGGTAAGATTCTTGGGAAGGAGGTTTTCAACTTAGAGGTGGCCCAGCAAGAAAGTCCGAAATCTCCTTGAAGGGGAAAGTACTTGCTTGTTCTAGACAATGTCCGGAACGAGAGCCAATGAAGAATTGGCATAGTTTGAAGTGTCAATTTGGATTCAGGTGTAAGTGGAGCAAAGTCATAATAACTACTCGCTCCAAAAAAGCGTGGCAAGAGCCACTAGAGAGGATTCCATTACACATGATTACAACATCTGTCCAGAAGAAAACTCCTGGAGCTTGTTCGAGTGAAGCATTTGGCAAAAAAGGAGATCATCAGTAGACCTGATCTTGTTGAGATTGGCAGAGACATTGTAAAGAAAGTGCCAATGTGCCCCTCTCTATAAAGGTGATAGCTAGCTGCTACATGGTCAAAACAAAAATCATGTGGAAAGGTTCCTGATAATGATATGAAGTAATGAAGATGATAAAACTGCATAATGCAGACATTAATGTTTAGCTATATCATTTGACTCCTAAATTAAAGAGTTGGCTTCTCTTCTGCTCACTATTCCCTAAGGATCATGTAATAAAAAAGGATGTTAATTAATCTTTGGTCGCACAGGTTTCCTTGATTCTACTGACAATGCTCAAAAAGTAGAGAAGATGTTGGTGAACGCTATATTACAATCTTATTGAATAGATACTTTTTTCAGGACATTGAGCGAGATGACCATGGTGATGTTGTTCGTTCAAAATGCATGATTCATGCATGATCTTGCTTTGGAAAGTAGCTGGTAATGAGCGTTGATCATGGCTCCTACTACTAAAATTCCCTTGGGAAAAATATTCCTCACCTATCTAGAGAAAAGGGTAGTTCAGATTGCACGTTAGTGATAAACGCGTACTATGCTCTGGGCGATGACGACTACTATGATTGTTTCTCAAATTACTATGCTGAGGATTCAGTTGTCGGATGAAGTAACTCCCAATAGTTTTCAAAATGCAAACACTAAGGATTGAGCTTACCCAAATTCGCATTGGTTGCACTTTACAGGAACAAAATTGGAAAGCTATTACATTTGAGGTATCTTGATCTCACCCGGAACAGGTGAGATGCTTCCCAAATCAATTACCAAGCTCCATAATTACAAGTACTAATATACAAATCTGCAAAGATTTGAAGGATTGCCAGAGGAATGAGCAAGCGGTAAAATCTTAGGACATTGGATATAAAGTCATTGTAATAAATTAACTTATATGCAAAGGAGATGCGTAATTTGAGAAATTTCAGAGGCTATCAGATTTCGTGGTCCGGCGGGTTGATGTGAAGCAATTAGAAGGAAGCAAGCTTGAAGACTTGGCAAGCTCCTCTTAGAAGCCTAAAGAGGTAATCTTTGCATCAGAGTATTAAACTTCTCTTCACAAAATATGCCACATGCGGCAAAAAGAGCCTTTATTAAAAAATGCATTCTCAAGAGTTTAAGGATAAAGTGTGGCAGATCTTATAAAGAGTTTGACTATGAAGAGTTGACGATGAAGTGAATGGGTTTGATCAAAGTGAAGTTCATGAGACATTGCTTGAGACTTGTGTCCTAATGAAATACTTTGTAAAATGAAATGGATGGATATAAGGCAAGGAAATGCCAAAAGTGGCGTCTTTGATGGAGTACTCCGATATGAATGGCCTGCAACAGTGATGCACTAAGTCGATTTCCGTTGTCTGAAAGAACTTAAGCTTTATGATTTGTCAAATGTACAGTACATGGAGATAAAGGATGATGCAGCATGGGAATCAAGGACATTACTTTTCCCTGTTCTTGAGAAGTTAGTGCTAGAGAAGATGCCAAAGTTAAAGGGATGGTGGAGAGGATTAAGATGGAGGGAGATGGAAGCAGGTGATGGTGGTTGTTTGGTYRATGCCAATGGTCATGACATCCATATGGAGCATGGAGTGGGTCTCTCGTGTTTTCCACAACTATGTGAATTGGATATTACTGATTGCAAGAGCATGAAATACTTTCCCCCATGTCCACATGTAAAACAACTGAAGCTTCGGGGAGTTTATGAAGCACTGACATTTTGTATGAAGGGAGGTGTATCGTCCTCTAGCGTGTCAACATCATCATCGTGTTTGGAGGAGTTGGGTGTAGATAATGCAAGAGTTATTAATACCGTATTATTAAGTGAGTTTGCAAAAGGAGGTGCCACTGATATAAAATTAATTGGTGATCAAGAAGTGAAAAGTATGGGGGCATTAAGGGAGGTATTTGAAAAGGTGGGCTACAGATTAAATGCTCTCGTGATTTGCTATTGCGAGGAGCTAGAGATAGAACACGAAGAGGAGGAAGGGATGCCATGGAAATATCTTCAATCCCTTTCTTCCCTGAGTTTAGATGAACTTCCAAAGATGGTAAAWCTGCCAAAGGGGATCCAACACTTGACCTCTCTCCAATACCTTGAAATTARAGAATGCTTCAACTTGGAGGAAATTGGTGAATGCATAGGCTTCCTAACATCCCTCCAATCACTCCAATTAATGTTTTGCAAAAAAATAAAAGCCCTTCCGGAATGCATCAGATTCCTCACATCTCTGTGGTATCTTGAAATCGGTGGYTGTGACCCATTATTGGAATCATTACCAGAATCCATGTGCCACCTCACCTCCCTCACTACACTTGCCATCTATACAGATAACGATGATTTTTATGAAAGATGCCAAGAACCGGATGGAGAATACTGGCCCAAGATAAGACACATCCCTGGGTTAAAAATTACAAGGTAAGTTTCGTTGGCTCAGTATTCTGTTGATGTTTAAGATGATTCACACAACTCATCATGCTCAGCAAAWGCGGTCTCTATTCCAATTCCCTTTACCCGTCATTCTTTGCTTTCTAATCTCACTCTAATGCTGGCAGGTTTGGAACTTCAGACTGAAATGGATATTTGTATTTTCAATATTCCTACACTGGAAATCTGGACACTGGGTAATTACTTCATCATTAAAATCAATTGTGCTACATGACTATTGCAATATGCTCTATATAATTCTCTCGGGGTTAGTTTTTTCTCAAGTAACTTCATTCTCAACAAGTCAGATTATTGTTAGTTATTTCTCAAATAATTTTGTGTTATCATTCTTGCTTATTTTTGTTCAGGGTATCTAAGAAAAAACTAGGAAAAGGGCAAGGCAATGAGTGATTTTCTGGCTTATTTTATTGTAGTATTGGAAGATTAATTACAACGGTAATTGATGTGATGAGTTTTGGTGTGTTGCAGGTTTATTTGAATGTGTTAGCATATACCGACAGGTGACAGAGATGTAGGTGCCCCATTTTACTTGGATTGAGAGTGACCCCAAATTGATTTCTAATCCTCAATTGGTCAAACACTACAGAGTTGTACTGGTGATGGCTAAAAGACTCACAAGGAAATAATGAGGGAAAGGCAAGCACTGATAATCAATGAGTGATTTTCTGCCTTTTTTATTGCAGTATTGGAATCTTAATTACAATATGGTTTTTTATGTTAATATATTGCAGATTCACCGCAGTTTCTTACAGTCAAGAATGATATGTAAATGACGAGTAAAAACAGAATTCGTAGTCAAATGTCTCAAGATCAGAATGAATACTATTGTACAAAGGTTTTTATGTGGYTGTGTGAATCATTGACTCACAATTTCGTATATGAAGTTTTTGTATCGGGCATAATCGACTGAGTTATTTTTCTCATTGAACTAATTACCATATTGTAATAGCTATTGTAAAACTATCTCGAGAAATATAATGTTTGTGTTTATTCAGAATTATTGTTTTACCTAAATTGTCTTGAAAATTCAGGCAAAAAGAATGCGATATGAATCCGCCTGGCTCCTGTCATATGATGCATCATGCAAATATGTCGTCCGCCCAGCTCTGAATCTCTGATGTTCAGTTTTGTGTCCCAGGCTCCTGTCATTGATGCATCACGACAGGCTCCATGTTAGCAGACATCGTATAGTACACGCGATCTTAAGTCGTACTAAAATCCACCTTTATACAGTCTTGTAATCGTAAACCTTTATCAGACATTCTGGCATGCAAGATTGACTGTACAGATAGCTTAAATATTTTACTGTCATTTTAGTCAGCAAATGTTTAGCTACAATGGTGTTTTCTCACGAAAATGAGTACTTTGAAAGAAAAGCCGATGAGTACAAGCAATTTAAAATACTTCCTGATACTTGATTATCGGTTTATCGCAACGAAAGATGGAGAAACGAATTTTATAGACAGAAATAGCATTACAACTTACAAGCCATAGATATTATAGTGTGAGGCAGTAGCTATCCTACAACCCCAGATGAAATCCTGTTATATATGTCTGGGAATGCATATTATGAGTGAGTATGGTTTTAATTGAAGAATGGCTTGAAGCTGGGAAATTACAGAGAGTTGTATTGGTGATTATGAGTAAAGCTAACAATGAAGTTCTGGATAGTTGGAATTTCAGCATTGAAACTGATAATGAAGTGGTTGAAACTGGGTATATTTTATATACTACTTAATTTACATGATTTATATCTTAAAGTTCAAATTTTTTGTATGAATTTGTGCTAATATATTGGTTTATTGATTGTTATAGTGGGTGTCAAGGGAAAAGAGTGATAAGGAAATAATGAGGGAAATACAAGCAATAATGAGGCAGATTGCTTCTAGCATCACTTACTTGCCCTGCCTTGATGAACCATGTAATAATTATATGATTTAATTGAATACCCATTTTATTGTTGAATTGGTGTATTAATTATGGTGGCTATTTATGTGATAAAACTTGGATTATATTACATTTTAGAGGTGTTTTTGATGTGTTAGCATACACTGATAAGGATGTGGATGCTCCTATAACTTGGATTRAGAGTGATCCTAAATTGATCTCTAACCCTCAAATGGTCAAATTACATGCTTTTGATACTAAGGTAGTATAACAGAAGTGTAATTCTTCTGAGTTGTGTGTATTTGTTTGAAATTAATGTGAAATTTTGATTAACAGAAAGTCAAAGTGAATATTGTTTTTCTGCATTGCAGATTCACAAGGTTGACACTATTGTGTCTTACAAGAATGATGATGAAGATGAAGAGTGAAAAGTATTGCCCCCCTTATTCAGAAGATTTTAAGGAAATATACTAGTGTGTTTTTTGTGTGTTGGTTATGTGAATCATTAATTCACAATTTTGTATCTGAATACGAATTGAAGTCTGTATTGGGTAACGATTAATTTCTTGTTATCCTTGTACTGATTCGAATACCATCTTGAGTAATACGGCGTGTAGCTTCATTACAGATTGTTGTTTGGCATATATTGTTTTCGAAAATTGACAAACTTGAATTAGTTCTCTAACTAAGTGTAATATAACATGTACAKGCTATATCAGCCATYTAATAGGACTTCATGTAACTTGCAAATTACTGTGACATGCCTAACTCCGATGCCTAACTAGTGCTAYGTGCAATAGATCACCGACGTTTTCMAAATAGTATGAATGAAATGTACGTATCAAACATGTCGAAATGGAAGGGGTGTATATAAATAAACATTATAAAAACTAGTGTACTTTATTTTTGCACTAGATTTCTTCACTAATTTTCTWACATATATGCATTTAGATAGGAGTATAAATTTATACACAACATACATACAAAAGAAGACTTGAACACATTGAATAATATATACTTGGTATATAAAGGTTGAGTATGTATATGATCTGAAGACTCAATCGTAATGTATTCTTATTATTACACACCAATTATTGAGATGCAGTTTTGCCCCACACGCATTTATAATTGGGGCCTAAAATATATGACTCAATACACTCATCAGTCAATACACTCATCATTCCGAACGAAGCTTTTTGGAGTGAATGGCTGAAAATTAAACATCAACACAAAAATAATATCTGATCTTTAAAGTAGATATACTTTGTGCTTGCTCAAAATAAACCACTAAACAAATTTCTTCCCAAAAAATTTGATCAGATCAAAACACCAAATCAGACCCATTCAATTCACTCGTCATGGCTGTTGTAGGAGCAATAGGTTTAGCAGCAAGCCTTGCTCAAACAGTGTTCACTGCACTGCAAACTCAAGACCTCAAAGACATGTGCTCCATGTTTCTGTATGAAACTGATCTTGAGAAGCTGAAAAACACTATGGAGCATGTCAACGCTCTCTTCCGCGACATCGATGCTAATAATCGTCAGGGGCTCACCAATACAAGCCAGGTCTGGATTGAGAAACTGAAGGATGCTGTGTACGATGTTGATGATTTGCTTGATAAATGCCGCACTATTGGCGAGCTGCGCAAAGATGCTAACTTCGGCACAAAGGTTGGTAGCTTCTTCTCTGGTAACAATAAGTACTTGTTTGCTAAGAAGGTTTCCCGAGAGATTAAGATGCTTAGGAAGAAGTTGGATGATATTACCAAAGATCATCGAGATTTTGGCTCCACATCTGTGATCAATCCTGTTGTCTCCACAGATGTTGTGACCCAACCTGCTGTTGCACGAAGGGAGACRTGTTCTAAAGTTTCTGAAATAGAGGTTATTGGGAGGGAGAAAGATAAGGAAACTATTGTGGGTATGCTGTTGTCAAACGGTCCTCATTCGGATCAAAAGGTTAGTTTTGTGAACATTGTGGGGATCGGAGGGTTGGGGAAAACCACACTTGCCCAACTTGTTTACAACGACCAAAGGGTTATTCAGGCATTTTCACATAGGATTTGGGTTTGTGTGTCTGAAGACTCTAAAACCTTTAACCTCCAACAAATCCTTAATAACATACTTGAGGATCCTCAGGCACGTAGCTTAGAGGCAGCACATAAAGRAGTTCAAGAACGCCTTCGAGGGAAAAGGTACTTGCTTGTTCTAGATGATGTTTGGATTGAAAACCCTGAAGAATGGAGTAGATTGAAGCCTTTCTTAGATTCAGATGTACCTGGAAGCAAAATCATTGTAACTACTCGCTCCAAAAASGTGGCAACATCTATTAGACACTACTCTGATTTGCATGAGTTGACAGGTCTGTCGGAAGAAAACTCCTGGAGATTGTTCAAGTTGATGGCATTTGGAAACAAAGAAGAAGATCAGGTTGACCCCAATCTAGTCATCATTGGCAAAGAAATTGTGAAAAGGTGTGCAAATGTGCCCCTCTCTATACGGGTGATAGCTAGCATGTTGTATGGTCAAGGAAAAGACAAGTGGGATTCATTCAGGAGTATTAACTTTGCTGATATGAGTGATGAAGAATATGAAAAATCTATAATGCAGACATTGATGTTTAGCTATTATCAGTTGAGACCTCAGTTAAAGAGTTGCTTCAGCTTTTGCTCACTCTTCCCCAAGGATCATATTATGCGAAAGAAGTTGCTAATTAATCTTTGGTCAGCACAAGGTTACCTTGTTGCTACTAACAATGCTGAGAGCATAGAAGATGTCGGAGAATACTATATTACAATCTTATTAAATAGATGCTTTTTTCAAGATGTTGAGCTGGATACACACGGTGATGTTGTTTCATTCAAAATGCATGATCTCATGCATGATCTTGCTCTGAAAGTAGCCGGTAATGAGTCCTTGATCACGACTCCAAATGGTCCAAATGACTTGGGGAAGAAAGTTCGTCATCTATCCAGAGACAGGGGTAGTTCAATTTTGTGCTTGAGTAATAAATTGCGTACTTATTATGTCAGGTCGAGCAACGACGACAACGACTACTTTTTTTGGGAGTTGTATGGTGAGGATTCGTCATCAAATGAAGTAACTCCAATAGTTTCAAAATGCAAACATTTAAGGGTATTGAGCTTACGCAACTTCGGTATCGATTGCTCTTTACCGGAAAAATTTGGAAATCTAATTCATTTGAGGTATCTTGATCTCACTAATAACTGGTTGGAGATGCTTCCCAAATCAATAACAAAGCTTCATAACTTGCAAACGCTAATATTACGACAGTGCAGAGATTTGAAGAAGTTGCCGGATGACATAGGCAAGCTTGTAAATCTGAGGACGTTGGATATAAGTCATTGTAAAAAATTGAAAGAATTATCGGATGACATAGGCAAGCTCATAAATTTGAGGACGTTGGATATACGTTGCTGTGATGATTTGAAGGAATTGCCCGGGGACATAGGCAAGCTTGTAAATCTGAGGACGTTGNAGCTCATAAATTTGAGGACGTTGGATATACGTTGCTGTGATGATTTGAAGGAATTGCCCGGGGACATAGGCAAGCTTGTAAATCTGAGGACGTTGAATATAAGTTATTGTAATAAATTAACTTATATGCCAAGGGGGGTGGAAAATTTGACAAATCTGGAGAGGCTATCACACTTCATAGTGGGTGGGATTGATGTGAAGCAAATAGAAGGAAGCCAGCTGGTAGACTTGCAAGCTCTTATTAAAAACCTGAAAGGTAACCTTTGCATCAGAATACTAAACTTCTCTTCACATAATATGCCCTATGCTACAAACAGAGGCTTTATATTGAAGAATGCACATCTAAAGAGTTTAACGATAGAGTGTGGCGATGATCGATGTGAGATTGCTGAGACATTGGTAGAGGACCTATGTCCTAATGAGGATATTGGTGAAATCATTATACAGGGATACATAGGCACGAAAATGCCAAGCTGGGCGGCGGCGTTGATGGAGTACTCCGATATGAATGGGGTGAAACATGTGGCGTCACTTAGTCGATTTGGTTGTCTCAAAAGACTTGTGCTTTCAAATTTACCAAATGTGGAGTACATAATGGAGATAGAGAATGATGGAGCATGGGAATCAAGTTGCACATTATTCTTCCCTATTCTTGAGGAGTTAGAGCTAAAGAAAATGCGAAAGTTAAAGGGATGGTGGAGAGGATTAAGATGGAGGGAGATGGAAGGAGTTGCTGGTGGTGGCTGTTTGGTTGATGACTATGGGCTAGAGCTTCCACTGCCTCTCCCTTGTTTTCCAAAACTCCGTGACTTGAGAATTTATGATTGCAAGAGCATGACATACTTTCCCCCATGTCCACATGTGAAAGAGATGCATCTTAATGGAGTGAATGACGCACTGACATTTTGTATGAAGGGAGGCGCATCTTCGTCCTCTAACGTCTCAACATCGTTGTCGTGCTTGGAGACAAACAATGCAAGATTTATGAATAGAGTATTATTAAATGAGTTTGCAGAAGGAGGTGTCATTGATATAAAATTATGGGGTGATTTAGAAGTGAAAAGTATGGGGACATTAAGGGAGGGATTTGAAAGGGTGGGATGCACATTGAAGTGGCTCTCAATTGGGGGTTGCGATGAGTTAGAGATAGAAGAGGAAGAGGAGGAAGGGATGCCATGGAAATATCTTCAATCCCTCTTTTCCTTGGAATTATGGTGTCTTCCAAAGATGGTAAAACTGCCAAAGGGGCTACGCCACTTGACCTCCCTCCAATCCCTATCTATTGATGTATGCGACAACATGGAGGAAGTAGGGGAATGCATAGGCTCCCTAACATCTCTCCAATCTCTCTCATTTTCTATTTGTGACAAACTGAAAGGGCTTCCGGAAATCATCGGAGTCCTCACATCTCTGCAATCTCTTCATATCAATAAATGCTATCAATTGGAATCATTACCGGAATCCATGCCCCACCTCACTTCCCTCTCTTCACTTTCGATTTATGAATCCAGCGATGAATTCATGGAAAAATGTAGAGAACCAGATGGAGAGTACTGGCCCAGGATAAGCCACATCACCGACTTAGATATCAGGTATATGTTGGGATGTTCACTATCTGTTGAATGTTGTTAAATTTTCGGGAATATATTATCGGTCATTCTTTGTTTCCATTCTAATCTCACTTCAATTCTGGCAGATAATCTCCACTCGAAAAGGTTGTTTGAAACAAGCCAACACTTGAAATCCGGAACGGAAGCGTCAATCATCATCACTAAAATCAGCTACTCAGTTCCTGATTATTGCAATTTATAGAAATCTCTCAGGTATTTTTAATTTTTGTTTTAAAGCGTCTGAAGTCTCTGAAAAATTTAACCTGCAACAAATCCTTAGTAAGATACTTAAGAAGGAGGCGTTTAACTTAGAGCAAGCACAGGGAGAAGTTCGTGAACACCTCAAAGGGAAAAGGTACTTGCTTGTTCTAGACGATGTTTGGATTGAGAGCGTTGAAGAATGGAATAGCTTGAAGTCATACTTGGTTTCAAATGTAAGTGGAAGCAAAGTCATCGTAACTACTCGCTCCCAAAAGGTGGCAAGAGCCACAGGACAGGATTCTGCTCTGCATAACTTAAAAGGTCTGTCAGAAGAAAACTCATGGTGTTTGTTCAAGTTGATAGCATTTGGCAAACAAAGAGAAGATCATCAGGTCGACCGCGATCTTCTAAGCATTGGCAAAGAAATTGTGAAAAAATGTGCAAATGTGCCCCTTTCTATAAGGGTGATAGCTAGCTTGTTGTATGATCAAGGAAAAGACAAGTGGGATTCATTCAGGAGAATTAACTTTGCTGATATGAGTGATGAAGAATATGAAAAATCTATAATGCAGACATTGATGTTTAGCTATTATCAGTTGAGACCTGAGTTAAAGAGTTGCTTCAGCTTTTGCTCACTCTTCCCCAAGGATCATATAATGCGAAAGAAGTTGCTAATTAATCTTTGGTCAGCACAAGGTTACCTTGTTGCTACTAACAATGCTGAGAGCATAGAAGATGTCGGCGAATACTATATTACAATCTTATTAAATAGATGCTTTTTTCAAGATGTTGAGCTGGATGAGCATGGTGATGTTGTTTCATTCAAAATGCATGATCTCATGCATGATCTTGCTCTGAAAGTAGCTGGTAATGAGTCCTTGATCACGACTCCAAATGGTCCAAATGACTTGGGGAACAAAGTTCGTCATCTATCCAGAGACAGGGGTAGTTCAATTTTGTGCTTGAGTAATAAATTGCGTACTTATTATGTCAGGCAGAGCAATGAAAGCGAGTACTTTTTTTTAAATCACTATGCTGAGGATTCGTCATCAAATGAAGTAACTCCAATAGTTTCAAAATGCAAACATTTAAGGGTATTGAGCTTATGCAAATTTGGTATCGGTTGCTCTTTACCGGACAAATTTGGAAATCTATTTCATTTGAGGTATCTTGATCTCACTAATAACAGGTTGGAGATGCTTCCCAAATCAATTACAAAGCTTCATAACCTGCAAACGCTATTATTACAAGAATGCAGAGATTTGAAGAAGTTGCCGGATGACATGAGCAAGTTGGTAAATCTGAGGACGTTGGATATAAGTGATTGTGAAAAATTGAAAGAATTGCCGGATGACATAGGCAAGCTTGTAAATTTGAGGACGTTGGATATACATAACTGTGATGATTTGAATGAGTTGCCGGATGACATAAGTAAGCTTGTAAATCTGAGGACGTTGGATATAAGTGGTTGTGAAAAATTGAAAGAATTGTCGGATGACATAGGCAAGCTTGTAAATTTGAGGACGTTGAATATAAATCGTTGCAAAAACTTGAATGAGTTGCCGGATGACATAGGCAAGCTTGTAAATTTGAGGACGTTGGATATAAGTGGCTGTTATTTTTTAAAGAAGTTGCCGGATGACATAGGTAAGCTTGTAAATCTGAGAACGTTGGATATAAGTCGTTGTAATAAATTAACTTATATGCCAAGGGGGGTGGAAAAATTGATAAATCTGGAGAGGCTATCAGATTTCATAGTGGGTGGGATTGATGTGAAGCAAATAGAAGGAAGCCAGCTGGTAAACTTGCAAGCTCTTATTAAAAACCTGAAAGGTTATCTTTGCATCAAAATACTAAAATTCTCTTCACATAATATGCCCCGTGCTACAAACAGAGGCTTTATATTGAAGAATGCACGTCTCAGGAGTTTAACGATAGAGTGGGGCAGTTCTGTTGATAATGAGAATGAGTTTGGTCGACGTGAGGTTCATGAGACATTGTTAGAGGACTTATGTCCTAATGAGCATATTGGTGAAATCATTATAAAGGGATACAAAGGCACGAAAATGCCAAGCTGGGCGGCGTCGTTGATGGAGTACTCCGATATGAATGGGGTGAAACATGTGAGCTCACTAAGTTGGTTTTGTTGTCTCAGAACTCTTCACCTTTGTGATTTTCCAAATGTAGAGTACATAATGGAGATAGAGAATGATGGAGCATGGGAATCAAGTTGCACATTATTCTTCCCTGTTCTTGAGGAGTTAGAGCTAGAGAATATGCCAAAGTTGAAGGGATGGTGGAGAGGATTAAGATGGAGGGAGATGGAAGGAGTTGCTGGTGGTGGCTGTTTGGTTGATGACAATGGGCTAGAGCATGCACTGCCTCTCCCTTGTTTTCCACGACTCCTCAAATTGAGAATTGATGGCTGCAAGAGCATGACATACTTTCCCCCATGTCCACATGTGAAACAGATGTCTCTTTTTCAAGTGAATGACGCACTGACATTTTGTATGAAGGGAAGCGCATCTTCGTCCTCTAACGTCTCAACATTGTCGTGGTGTTTGGGGAAGTTGCAGACAGACAATGCAAGAGTTATGAACAGAGTATTATTGAATGAGTTTGCAAAAGGAGGTGGCATTGATATACTATTATTTGCGGATAAACAATTGAAAAGTATGGGGACATTAAGGGAAGGATTTGAAAGGGTGGGATGCACATTGGTGAAGCTTGCAATTAGGTTTTGCCCTGAACTAGACATAGAAGAGGAAGAGGAGGAAGGGATGCCATGGAAATATCTTCAATCCCTCTCTTCCTTGGAATTATGGGGTCTTCCAAAGATGGTAAAACTGCCAAAGGGGCTACGCCACTTGACCTCCCTCCAATCCCTACAAGTTAAATACTGCCTCAACATGGAGGAATTTGGGGAATGCATAAGCTCCCTAACATCCCTCCAATCTCTAGAATTAGATGGCTGCAACAAACTCAAAGGGCTACCGGAAATCATCGGAGTCCTCACATCTCTGCAATCTCTTAAGATCGATGTTTGCCCTGAATTGGAATCATTACTGGAATCCATGCCCCACCTCACTTCCCTCTCTTCACTTTCAATTTATAATGCCAGCGATGAATTCAGGAAAAAATGTAGAGAACCAGATGGAGAGTACTGGCCCAGGATAAGCCACATCACCAAATTAGTTATCAGGTATATGTTGGGATGTTCACTATCTGTTGAATGTTGTTAAATTTTCAGGAATATATTATCGGTCATTCTTTGTTTCCATTCTAATCTCACTTCAATTCTGGCAGATAATCTCCACTCGAAAAGGTTCTTTGAAACAAGCCAACACTTGAAATCCGCAACGGAAGCGTCAATCATCATCACTAAAATCAGCTACTCAGTTCCTGATTATTGCAATTTATAGAAATCTCTCAGGTATTTTTAATTTTTGTTTTTTAGATACTCAATAATTTCATTTGGGAATTAATTTTTTTATTTTCTGGGCTTTAAAAATGTTTACTTTTGGACTGTACAATGGCTTAAATGGAGTCAAATTAATTAATTACATACTCATTATGAATAAAGCTAACAGTGAATATCACAGTGGCAAGAAAATAATGACGAAAATGCGATCACTCATAACGCAAATTGCCTTGTCTTTGATGAACCATGTAATAATTATAAGGAATTCCTAATCATAATTGTCACAAATATTATTATTTTCTACCCATTTTGTTGTAGAGTTGGAATATCAATTACAGTGTTTATTTATATGATAATCTTTGGATATTATATTACAGTTAATTTTGATTTTTTTTATGTCATTGGATTTGGATATATTACAAATTGCAAATGCTATTTTGCGGGGTGTTTGACAAAATGTTTTTTTTTTTTTTTTTTTTGAAATATAATGCAGATTCAGTTGGTCGTCACGGCTGTTTCTTACCAGCAAGTTGTAGATGAAGAGAATAAAGATTTCCTTTTGTAGTCAACTGAAATACTGCTGTGGTTTTGTGTGGTTATGTTAATCACTGATTCACAAATTTGTATCTGAAGTTTATATTGGGCGACGATTAAGTTCTTTTGATCTTTGAACTAGTAACAATCCTGTAATAGATATTCCAAAATTACGATTAGGTTCTTTTGATCTTTGAACTAGTAACAATCCTGTAATAGATATTCCAAAATTACGATTAGGTTCTTTTGATCTTTGAACTAGTATCAATCTTGTAATAGATGTTCCAAAACTATCTTGACTAATACAATGTCAATTCGTTTAGAATTATTGGTTTGCCTAAATTGTTTCTGTAAAAACTAATTCGGTCTTGTTTTACTAGAACCTCCTATCATTTGATGCATCGGGCAAATTTTGTCATGCCTAACTTTGAAGATCAGATTTTTGTTCCTAGCACTTGGGTTAGTAACTTGGTATGCAATACTATACGGATCAGGCTCCTTGTTACCTAATATTGTGTAGTACTTGCAATCGCAAGTCCTTTGCGCAAGGGCTTGGCGCTTTCACAGCCTCTACGTTCTCGAATTGCAAGTCTTAACTTCCAGTTTGGGCAGGGGAAGCAACGATCGCAGGCAAATCCACTAATTCCAGATTAAATAAAAGCATTGGACGAAAAGATATTAATTGCTTACTTCATTGTGCGTTAATACATTTGGTTAGCATTTTTTTTAAGTTAGAGGAACCAGAGTGACTCTGCCCTGCAACTCTGCAAGATTCATCATAWATTTTCTGCTTCTTAGAAAGAACAAAGTTTTACACTGCGCAGACTAACGCCCCTTATGCCAGCCATGATAAACTCAAACTTTRTATGCAACAAACTTGTAGGTATTGGACGAGAACTTATGTACTATCATCCAATAAAATTAGTGATAATGCTGCCAATTACATTATTCACAGTATATACAATTACAAGTTCTTCGAATTTGACAATCTATCTGTACAAATACGTTAGAAAAATTTGCTGTCATTTTAGTCAGCAAATCTTTAGCTACAATTGTGTTCTCTGGTTTAAGATATCTGGAGAACAGAGAACAATGAGATACGATGCTAACTGAAGTGCTCAAGTCACGCCACGATATAATGCATCAGGGCGAAGATCGTCCAAATTATCAATGTTCCTGTATCCATTCAGCTCCCTCAGACATGACCATCCCCGGCGATTCATAAACTCACGAAAATCTTCCTCCGTGTAAAATGTCTTATCTTCAGTGTGGGGTAATGCCTGACTGGGATATGGAATGTGATCTGCCTCCTCGTAATGGCACAATTTGATGCTTATACCTGAAAGCAAGAAAACAAATAGGTGCTAAATTGAATCAGGGAAAAACATAGAGCAATACGTTGCTTGTGGTTCCATTGTAACCCGAAAGAATATTGAGATGTGTTCAAAACTATTTACATGTACTCTGAATATAAATTTAGGAATCAAAGCTTCCTTAAAAAGCTGAGCAACATATACCTTCATCAAGGTGAAGAGTGTAAGCACCCAGAGGCATGTCCCTGTCAAGAGAACGAACAACCTGATCCTCATCCTCCAACCAAAATGCACGCTTTGTCCTTAACCCAAAAGCTGATCGGATTACATCCTTGATGGCCTCCGCAGTACCATCTACACCAACCCTTCTTGTGTAGTCTCCCCATTTGATGGTTATCACCCTCCCACCGAAAGCGTGATCATCACCTGTGAAAGTAAAATAAAGTTAGAATTGAAATGGACCTCGAAAATGTTAAAAGCAAACAGCCTGAGAAAAGAAGAAAAAAAAAAAAAAGAAACAGATTAACAGACCAACATATTTCTTTATTATGCTTTTAGGTAAGAAATATGTGGTGTCTTTCCTCCATCTATCTTTCAAGTTTTCACTCAGGTTATCCTTCAGACATTTTGCTTCCTCACACTCAAAGAAGCCTTCCCATCCTAACATAAAAACACTGAATAAAAATATTAAAAAAAAAAAACTGATGTGGTAGCCATGCTTTGCTCACCATGAGTCACGTGTTCCAAAAAAAGCCTTATTAATAGTGACAGTCTGACATAGTATCATAATTGGAGCTTAATCTTTTCTAATAACCTAGGACCACAAGATGCCACTCAATTAATATACCCCACACTTACGCAAAATGCAAATACAAAGAAACCCAGAGAACTGCACTCMCAGCACTTTTAACAAGCCCTAAGGCTCCAGATGATTTCTTTATACCTGAGCAATACTGATCCAGTACATACATCCTTCTGAATCTATATCACCTAGCGGCTAGCGCAATCTGCTCCGCCTAACACCTGACCATCTATCAATCCTCAGTAATATAAACACGGAAGCAGTCACACTTCAATGCAACATCTAAAGACCTCTGCTAGTTGACACCAGGCTACAAAAATGTCTACATATTGAACTCGAGGGGTAAACAGGAATTGATACACTAAGCTTGAGGCAGACTCAGCAAAAGAATGAGAGGAGCTAAATTTGAGACAGCCATTTCAAGCTACAATATACTCAATGAATAATCTACCAAACCTGTTTTGAAACAAGCAATTTAAGATAATGTATGTAAACTAATATATCTATCTGTTTTATCACAGGCTCTGGGGATTTTGTTAGCCTAAGAGAGCAAATGARCTGGTGATAATAAATGGTGGCCTCTAACTGGCAAATAATATTTCCTGCATCATTATATTCTTCTTATTCGTAGCCATCACAATCAACAGGAAAGCCATATTATGACTCCAAATAGTTCATAACGTGATAAATACAAGAAAAAAAAAAATTTTGATTCGGATCACAAATTAAGTGGCAACCTGAATTCATGGTAGACATACTATGATACTACAAGGGTCTACAACAATCTTCTGAATTGCATAGATCAATAGATGCTAATAGAGATTAAAAATGATCAAACATATGCAAACAAAGTCCCAGGACGTTCTAAAACATAAAGATCTTTGCCAATGCCCAACCACATGTACCTATCACTTCACCCATAGTTTGAGGTGACAAAAAACACAGCCCCTATTAAAATAGCAACCACAGGAGAATAAATATTTTTGCTACACATTGCATCAAAGCAATCTTCACAAAAATGAAATAGCAAAAATCCACAAGTAGCCAATCAAACCATTGGATCTTCCATAAAACCCCTCTACATAGACTTTCTTTTTCTTTTTTGTTACAGCAATGGCAATTGTTCAGCAAGGAAAAATACTTGTATAAGTTTGCACTTTATAGACAAGCTGATGTCTTGATGAATGGTCACTATACATACTCCTATAATCCTGATATAGTTTCTGATATTTCTTCCTATTAATTGCATGAAAAGTAGGAATAAAAGAATAACCCTCAAATGACATAATAGTCAAGACATGCTTACCATTTCCAGGAGTGTCCCGCCAAAATGAAGGTGGTACTCCCCCGCCTGTTACAGCTTCAGCTGCAGTAATGGCAAGAGGATGCCCCTCCTGGTCCAAACGGCTTTCTAAGTTCAATGTTTGCCTCTCATTAGCTGCAACATATAAGAGAAAAATCTCATTATTACAACATTACAAGTCTGACTAATACAGATTTTATAGGCACAAAATTGTCAACAAAAAAGGCCCACAGTATAACTTAAGCAAAGCAGCTGCAAACGAGGCCAAAGAGAAGGAAACTAGGGAAAGAAGAAGGTGTGACTACTAACAAAATGCTTCCTAATACTTGATTATCCCTTAACTCAGCACTTCTGCTAAGGAGCAGAAGATGGAGGGGCAAATTCTATTGATCAAGGAGATGCAACAGCACGCAATATCACTAACACTAAACAAAAAAAGAAAGTAAGAGTCACAATAATCCAGAGATATTAGAGTATTAGACACTCCCTCCAGATAAAGTCTTGTTATGCCTGAGAATGCAGATTACGAGTGTGGGTTTTCCTAATAGATAGTGCCAAGTGCAAAAGTGAAGAGATCCATATCACGTGGGTTGAGCAGACTGAGCGAGATTAGCATTCCTTTGAAGGTAACAAGACAATCATTTGTGTTCTCGAGAAACGGAATTCAGATAGTCATCTTGTGGATTATATACTTTTTTTAAACGCCCCACATTCTGTTCATCAGTTACATATGATCCCTACTCAACCAATGAATCAAACAATTATCATATTAATCTTTCAGATCCACTTACAGGTGAGATGTGTGAGCTGATAAGGGAAGTTTATTCTAAGCAATAGAAGCCAAAGCCAAGGTACAATAAAGTTACGAGAAGAAGCTGGATATAAGGTGCATCAAAAGAAATGTGTGCCACACTGCCAYTTGCAATTCAAGAAGAGGAGCAGCGAAAGGGGGCTTTCAAGGGAAAAGTAATATATACTAGAGCGCAAAGAAAAACTAGTTATGGAATTGTCTTAACCTTGAGGTCAATCTGAAAAGGCACTGCAGCTCTGTCCCCGATAATCAGTGTAGAGGAGCAACTGCAAAAATTCTATTCCAGAACATGCTTTTGAGTATGCACAGCAGCACATGCAATGATGGCTTATCAATGGATGAAATTGATGTAACATGTTAAAGCCAACTAAATGGCACTGTGTATTGACAATGATCACAGAGCTGCATAATATGCTTCCTGTGTCCTTGATGTCCAAGTTTTTATTTTTTAAAATATTTCAAAATGCATGTCAGGTTTCGAGAATGATTTTTAAATGAGACAGAATTGAATAATGATTAGTTTTAACGGCAAACGTAGCAAGAAAACCAACAGCAGAAGAATGAAAATAAAAATATATAGACCTCAATTTATTAATCTACACAAACATGACAACTAAGAAAAGGATATAGAGAGCTGGTAGTAGAACTGAATTGGCTGAGTTTATAGCATCAAGATAGAGTTACAAAGACTTGCAACTACATAATACATATTTAAAAAGGCATTCAAAAATTGCAACTAGCCTTCATAAAATATCATCTCCATCTTCAGGTTAAAAACCTATATTGGTGTGCAGTGTGAAAATCAAAGAGGATCAGCTAAGAGACCTCACAATGTATATGTTACACGGCAGCTAAATTAATTGCCTCATGCTTTAGACACACTTCTACAGACTATATAAGTTAATGTAATATGTCACGAACAATAGGCTAAGTGGCTAACTTCTACAGGCAATTTAAGTTACTGTAAGAGGCATATATAGCTAACTAGCTAAGGCTTACACAGCTTCTCTGAGAGGAATCAGCATCTTTTTACTTTGCAACCCTAACAATTCGTCAAAGTTTCTCTTTCTCCAGTCACAAAACTAATGTCACGAAGTAAGTGCAGTATTGGAACTCTCCTTTAATACCTCTTTCTCTCTCTTTCTCCCCCTCTAAAAACCCAAAAAAAAAAAAATTCTCCATTCGATCTCTTTGATGGTGATAAGCCCTAAATCTTCTTTTGAATTTTTTTACGGTAATCCAAAAGGTGAAGAATAAAAGATATACCACCATTTATCCAGTATTGCATGCCATGCGCATGACCCTGTCTTTTCTCTTCCCCCCCCAAAAAAAAAAGTCACAAAATTAATGTCATGAAGTATTGGAACTCTCTCTCTCTCTCTCTCTCTCTCTCTCTCTAAATTCCAAATTAAAAAAACTAAATCTTTCTCCATTCAATCTCTTTGATGGTGGAACTTGGTAAGCCCTAAATCTTCCTTTGTATTTTTTTACGGTAATCCAAAAGGTGAAGACTAAAAGATATACCACCATTTATCCAGTGTCGCATGCCATGCGCAGGACCCCATTCCCCCCCCCCCCCCCCCAAACACAGACAAACCCACCCTTCCCTCTTTCTTCAATGCTTGATTCCTTCCCTACCAATCTACCTTTGATTCTACAAATATAACATAACTCTTCCTTAAAGCATTCAGATTCTCATCCTCAACATTATTCTTCCTCCATCAGTCAATTTAAACTTTCCTAAACAACTTACTTAGTTACATTGCTGCATCATCAACACAATCCCGAAATCAGTTCACTCAAGGGTCTTAACAAGATGCAAAATCTCCAAACTAGCACAGTTAGAAAAATAGGAGACCATCCAAAAGGAAAAAACCAGTAACATATATCTTCTCAAGATGAATGACAACACAACATCATAATTTCTATCATTAGTCTTTATATTACTGCTGAAATTTGAGTTCCACTCTAAAGCACCATCAATCAACCCTGTACATTCCCACCAATAGTGAATCAACATCAAAGAACAAATTCCTAGTTTCAGCGACCAAAGGACCAAACAAGTGCCCATTACAACACAAGTTGATGGACTTACAATGGGCATAAATTCACTATTGTCGTTAATCCCAAGAAGAGGCTTTTCAAAGTCTCTTCAAGCAAAAAATAATGCACAAAAGCAGCTTTTAATCCCTTAGCCTCAGAAACATAAGACTGCACACTTCAATCTTTGGGAGGATTTGGATATTCATATTTTGAGAGAAGTGAGAAAGGAAAACTGTATATGGAGAAGAAAGTGGGAAGCTGTGTGGGATATGAGAAAGGAAAAAAGGGTAGAAAAAAAAATTAAAAAAAAGGTAAGGTGGTTGGTCAAAGCAGAAAATTACCCAGTCAAAAGGTAGGTTCCATCACACAAAATGTATGTCTAACTTATCGGAAAAATTTATTCCTCCACTTTGTAGTGCAGCGCTTTCTACTGGAGTAGGTTTCAAATTACTTGCTCCACTTTTATTTGGCAATAAACTCTCTCTATCTCTATCCTCTCACATGGATCCCTTTCTTTCTTTCTTTCTTGCTATATATTTCCTCTCAAAAAATGACTAGAAGTGCGTGCAATGAGAAGTGTTATTTATGACAAAAGGATTGCTTCTGACAAATTTTTCTTTTTCTAGTCACTTAAATATTATCCAACTTCCATTATAACACTTTTCCAATGTCCTGTTGAACTTTGAAAGATTCCTTTTCAAATTTGTTAATTGTGGCTTTTCAAGCTCAAAGGGATCCATAATAAATATGTAGTAACCAAAGGATTGCTAAAACCCTTAGGTTAGAAGAGGCCCATTACCTTTGGAGAGGCGAATATAATTACAAATTAAACAAACACATCAGATACAGAAATTAGATGGTGTGCTTCATTTAGAGTGTAGACAAAATGTTAGAGGATACARGTGGATAAAAACTAGTAGGAAAGAACGATGATACACTACAGACTACACGAGAAGAATATGTTATCCATACATGAGGGTTGTATAAGGTAAACAACCAAGCCATTGAAATAATGAAATTTTGCTTTGTGAGTTATGGCAATCGTAAAAAACTAGCAGTTTCTCTCTTGAACTTTTACCCTCAAAAAAGTGTTCAACAACTCTCCCTCCCCCTAACAGTAATACTTAGATCCTACATGGGACATGGGATTAAATCAACTGCAAAAATCTTTTTAAAACTCGGTTAGGGAGAGCCACTCACCAACCTTAAATATCACAATTTGATTGGTTTTTCGTCTATAATAACGTTCCATAAAATTCTAGATGCCAAACAAAATTCCAGAGATGGTTGACATGTTGTACCTTCAATGGGTCCGAATGGAATAGTAGCATCGTCAATACCTGCACAGAGGAAATCAAATTGAAAATTTGTATTGAACTAGAAATTTTACTTTTTAAAACACCCATTTAAGAAAGCAAACAACAGTAAAGTAGTAAACAGATACAAGCAACAACAGAAAATTCTAGAGCAATTTCAACTCAAAGATAATTACATAGTCATGGATGTGGCAGAAGCAATAATGAAAACCTACACCGGAAGCATAATCACCAAAGGTTGCATCATCCAAAACATAAAGACAAATGCATAAAACTATGTGACACACTTTCCACAAACCTAAAAGAACACTCAAGCAAACTCATAAAAGATCAAAAATCATGTTCTTCAATTTGTTATACATTAAGATGTAAGAGGAAGTACTATGCAAGTACGCATGGTGGCTATTTATGTGCATCAGCATTACCACTTGGCCAAGCTAAGTATCAGCCTCTAAAAGGCCTGTATAATGAAAGGAAGACACATCATAATCAATCTAAACCAAAAGTTGTTAAAAGGATTTTGATTCAATTGCCGCATTAATTAATGTGGTACTAAATTTTTAAGATAATTTGTTGATATTTTAATGACAACCCACAGTCTACTTCACTATCAAATTTCATTCAATTACTTCAGTAGTCAAAACTAATGTTCCAAATGGAGCAGAAGCAGGAGATATCAGTTTCTGCCTCTTACTCTCCAAAAATGGCATGAAGAGCAAAGCCTATTATTTCCTTAAGTACCATTTTGTTATACACTCCTCTAGAACCTTTTCTTAACCCAAAACCCGATGGAAATAACTAATGCTATTGAATTGAGCAGTAAATTACATGCCACATTTGAATATCACAGCTTCAATAACATAAACAGAGATGTAACAAATCAAAATCAACAAGTTTGCAAATTACCTAGCATGTTCTTTTCAACAATGCCGCAGAAAAAATACTTATATTTACGAGTAATGAACTCAAAACACAATATGCAAGTTATGCAACACAAGACCCAAAAATAAAARGTGCAACACCAAAACAATGCTTCAACTGTTGATATATTTAGCAACKAACAATGAACCTAAAACTCAATGCAATAATATTCTACACAAACTTTTAATTTAGCAACATCCAATTGCAAATTTCATCCAAAAGCTCAACAAGTCCCCCAAAAATAATTAGAGGAATTGGACAAACCTTTATCAGAGAACTGCAAGAAAGGATCAACCTTTGAAGAATGATTAACACCATCATTATGACTSGGGCTCTTATACCCAGTTGCTGCTGCATTCGACGAMGAACCACACCGATTCCTCTCCCTCAAAATCTCATCAATTTCCTTATAATAAGACATCTTAGCGTTTCCATTTCCGTTACTAACACCACCATTACAACCACCACCACCACCAGTATGGTGCTTCACCTTCTTAAACTCCTTAAGCAAATTCCTCCACTTATCAGTGCACATAGTAGGGCTTCTATCAAACCCTCTTTCCCTCATTTTACTCGAAATTTGCTCCCACAAATGCTTGTTAGATTTCGAAGTGTTGAAGTACGAATCCATATCTCTTCTCAAGCTAATCAAACACCTCGTTTCGTCTTGAACCCATGTCTCGGCCCGCTTTTTCGGGSCGGAAGAAGGTAATCGATGATGATTATGGTGAAGATGATCGTGAATTTGATGATGGTGGTGCTGTTGCTGTTGTTGCTGCTGCTGCTGATGGTGGTGGTGGTGGTCAGTGGGGACCACTTCGATCATCATGTCATGAGCGTGCTGGTGATCGTCGTCGGAGAAGTCGAGTGACGATGAAGGRGGTTTTGACGGGGTTGAATTGGGGTTGTGACTTGCGTCGGTAATGTACATGATTTGAATTGGGGTTTCCTTCTTTGAATTGCGTCGGAAAATTAGGGTTTAGGGTTTTATTGGATTTGGAATTGGGGGTTGGAATTGAAGGATTTTAGTGAGAGAAAGTGAAGGTTTAGCATCTGGGTGTTGTTGAGGGTGAACTAGTGAAGGTGGGAAACAATGTAACAATGTAAGA
Organism: Bassia scoparia; assembly: GCA_008642245.1. Taxonomy (NCBI): domain Eukaryota; kingdom Viridiplantae; phylum Streptophyta; class Magnoliopsida; order Caryophyllales; family Amaranthaceae; genus Bassia; species Bassia scoparia. Next base: position 95,316 of record SNQN01000388.1, on the reverse strand, counting down.
GGGATGAAGTTGAGCTTGTGTGTGTGATAAGCATGAGCTTAGCTTTGCTCTATCTATTTCAAACCCCCTATTTTTGCCCTCWTTTTCTTTTTCTTTTTTATTCCATTTTGGGCAAGACTTTGGTATTGGCTAGCCTAGATTGGAAATGGATGCTTGGCAAGTGGTAACTATGGTTAAGTGGTAACTTGGATAGAGCTAGGCATAGGTCGGAAACCTGATTCATTAATTAGGTCTCAGCCGAACTTGTTGATTTTTTATACCAACGCGTTGGATTGAGTGGATCAATAAAAATTATTGTTTATCGAGTTTATAATAAAAGAAGYTATAAGATATACACAATCTTAATCGTGTTTGATTGTAATTAATCATTTACTTCGTATTTTAAAGGATGGAAATTGAGAATATTGAGTATACTTGTCCTAGATTTTGTCATTAATGTTCATGCACGACAAAATAATACGAGTAATTCTAGGGAAATGTCTAATTAATTCTAGAGATTGATTTAATAAAACAATTTAGTGGCATAGTTGTATGAAGTTCTGTAATTAAGTGCAACTTTAGGGTTAATTAAGAAGCATATATTTTGACCCCAAAATTGCACTTAATTACGAAACCTCATATAACTATGTCACTGAATTGTTTTATTAAATCAATTTCCAGGATTGATTAGAAATTCCCCTTATTTCTATCGARTCATCCTAATACTATATACTTGTATGACTTATGGATGGATGGTTTCGATTTAGCTCTTGATTTTTTGGACTTAATTTTATGGTACTTTAGTTCAATTCAGTTACTTAACCTAATTTCACTCTCTCRTAAATTTTTCAATTCAATTCGGTTTCATATTTTTCTYTTTTTTAGTTTGCCTACTCGGTTCACCAGAKCTTGGCTATAACTACATCCGGATTCGAWCCGGGTTGCACATTTAGCTTATGGTGAGTGAGTCTCTCAACAAGAGTTTCTGCATACGGTAAAGCTCGAACTCGAGAGCTCCCTTAAACAATGTTTACCACTTRAGCCAACTCTTGYTGRTAGTTCATGTCCATTTCAATCCAAAGAAACATARYCTTAATGTATCCCAACTCAAACCTGCTAGCTTTAATGCTTTACAAGACAGTTATTAAAAGTTAAAAACATGATATGGAGAAAGGATAAGAATATTCYTCYWTTATTAGCTAAAGTTTGATATTGGTACATGATAGTGATGATACACTTGATCATTTGAACCATAAATTGTTTTGTTCCAAATGTGTTTGGATCCACTATTATTGCTTTGTCTATACTCTAGAGGGTAATTCCCCCATCCCCCACCCCCAAAAAAAAAACTAATATCTTCTTTTTCCCTTTTTGCCAAATTGAGTGATCGATTAAAACTTTATCCTCTAAAATTTTGAACTCCTATATTAGAGGTTTTTCAAGTTAATTATTGAGCTATATTTACTCAACAAAACCACAAAGCATAAAAGGTCAATTGACAACAATCCTCAAATTTCCCRTTGACCATTATCACTACCTTCAAACTTCAACTTTGACCATAATAKTCCAATCGAAGTCCAACTTTATTCGAGGTTCAACTCCAAACGATTTTTTTATTTATTTTTTGAGAGCCATAAGGGCATGATGAGAATAATTGATGTCAAGAGTTAGGTAGAGCTCTAACCAAATGAACTATCCCTCACTCTCTTCRAAATCAAGAATGCATAGTTGCAACCTATGTAACATGGATACTCATTTTTGGYCGACGGTATCCGCATTAAATATTGATACGATACACTCACTCGATCAACGTATATCAGATACTTCAATCAATACTTTAAATAAAATTTTCAACACATATTTTCTAATTTTACCCATAATTTCATCTATTTATAGCTTTGTAAAAGAGTCTTTACAYCTTATCTAAATAGAAAAATACTGAATATCCTCGATAGTATTATAAATTTYATATATTTTCTTAAATTWAATTATTACAATATATCATTCYCATACCCATGTATATCATTTTTTWAATTGTCATACCTTATATGTATCCGTTTTTTAATCGTACYTGTATCAGTCTCTACGCAAAGCTTGATTGTAACTTGTACAATCGTAAGAACTCTTTTCGATCTTGCATGTTTGTCTAGGCTGGTGGCTATAAGCACAAATTTTTAGGTCAACTGAAACGAGACAAAAATGAGTATAACAAAATGATGATTTTATTAATATAAGAATGGATTACAATCTCTATTACAAGTTTCGAATTAAGGCCTCACTCGAATGTATTTGTCTCTCAGACCAATTGGCACAGTTTGATTGTGTTTATTGACTATTAACATAGAAAAAAGTTGTAGAGAATTTGGAGAGCTTTTGAGCTTTGATTTTTCTATTCTCTTTCAAATGGAGAGAAGAGCTCTATTTATAGAGCTTCCTATACTAGGATTAAGAAGGATGACCTAGCATTTGGGCCTCATTTACTAATAGGTGAACTGGTGAAGGTGRGAAACAATGTAACAATGTAAGAGGGATGAAGTTGAGCTTGTGTGATAAGCATGAGCTTAGCTTTGCTCTATTTATTTCAAACCCCCTATTTTTACCCTCATTTTGTTTTTCTTTTTTTTTTATTCCATTTTGGGCAAGACTTTGGCATTGGCTAGCCTAGATTGGAAATGGATACGTGGCAAGTGGTAACTATGGTTAAGTGATAACTTGGATATAGGCCGAAACCGCCCGGAAGTTCGGAACTAACATTCATCAATCAATAACTTGGTTTTTGTATATAGATAGAATTCCTCGCTTTTATCATATGTAATTTGTACATTTTTAATTTTGGTAGAATTCTTTTTTGTAAGGAAACCTCATTCATTAATAAGGTCTCAGTCGAACTTGTTGGATTTGTCTACCAACGGGTTGGATTGAGTGGATCAATAAAAATTATTGTTTATCGTGTTTCTAATAAAAGAAGCTATAAGATATACACAATCTTAATCGTGTTTGATTGTAATTAATCATTTACTTCATATTTTAAATGATGAAAATTGAGAATATTGAGTATACTTGTCCTAGATTTTGTCATTAATGTTCATGCACGACAAAATAATACGAGTAATTCTTGGAAAATCTCTATAAGTCATCCTAATACTATATACTTGTATGACTTATGGATGGATGATTTCGATTTAGGTCTTGATTCTTTCAATTTAATTTCATGGTACCTTAGTTCAATTTAATTACTTAACCTAATTTCAATCTCTCCTAAAAATTTTAATTCAGTTCGGTTTCATTTTCGAGTTCGGTGCATTGCGGTTCCAAGAGTTACGGACTTACAGTGGCACATCGAGGTTTCGACTGGGTCTAAGTGTCTAACCCTTTTCTTATTTTGTCATATTTCTCACTCTATCTTCCTTTTCGTCCCCCTTTTTCATCTCTTCGTTTCAATCCTCTCAAACAAAACTTTGTTCCAACTTCCAAAAAATCATCCAAGCAATTGCTGTCCTGCTAACTTATTCTCGGTATTCCAAGGTAAGCTACTWYGCCAATTGCAAATTCATTTTAAATTCGTTGTTGTTGCAGCAGCTCYTTTTTTTTTACTCCGTATTTGTTATCTGCAATTGTTTTTTTTTTTTTTTCCTGAAGATGAAATTATCGTTAGTTGCTGCAATTTTGCTTTCAAAGTTCATTTCTTTTCAATGTAATCTTACCCACTGTTTGTTTTGGCTATAATTTGTAATTGGGACTAAGATAATCAATTCAATTGATCTTATGTTCGAACCCCACTTCCTAAAAAACTTGGATATTCCTCTTATTGTATCTTCGTTGTCTACATTACATGGTGTGTGATGAATTGTGCATTATGATTTTTAGCTACTTTTGAAATATCGAGTTAAATGGGAAATTGCTAATATCAATGTAAATGAATTGGAAATGTTTTTATTAATGAACTAGTGATACATATTGCCTTCAATAGTTGTTTGGTATTAAAATGGAATGGAAACGATTAAGAAGTTTGTGGTTGAGGAAAGAAAACTTGATTTGGAGGAGTACTTGACCCGGTTACTTGGCTTGTAACTCATATCAAACAACTAGAATTGGAAAGACTTGTTTAAATCCTTTTCTTGCATYCAATTTTATAGAATGATAGGGTATCCAGAAATCTTTGAGTTCTGTTTAGAAAATATCATTCTTAATGAGAAGGTTGAATATTTAGTCGTCGCTGTATTTGAATAGGGTTTGATTTGTTTAGAAAAACTCTGTAATCGCCTGCTCATCGAAGTCTTATTGGTATTGGAATGGTGAAGGACGCTAGGAAAATGATATTGATGGGAATCATGGGAGTATAGAAAGACATTGAGTGATTAACATTAATAGGTGCGTAAGCAGGAGGTTCACTAAAACAATATCTTAGTTCAGATAGGGCTAGGGCATCATAAAATACGCTGAAGAAAACTTTGCCTCATGGATCCGATTTGTTATTGATAACGTATCTTAGTTCAGATATCTTATGTATTGATTTCCTTGAGACTACAGTGCTTAGCAATATGGTTCTCATTCATTTCATTTTCCTTTGTATTCTATTATAGTGCCTGAACTGTAGTCCATCAATCAATAGTTGTATTCGTTCTAATTTAGCTCTATCACCACAATGTAAGAATAATTGTCAAAATCCTTATGAAGATTATTAAGTGACTTTGTTCTAGTTTTATTTACAAGTTCTTTTGAATTCTAGGGAGGGTGGCTGAGGTTCGAAGTCAGCACCAATATGCATACATTATTGCTCCTTTTCGTATTACCTTGAAGTACAATTGAACAAACAACATGGTATGTCCATTTTATTTCAGAGCAAAAGCTGTTKACTGCCTGAGTCTTCCAGCCATGAGCAATGCCTACATGTCAAGATTATGTAACGTCCATCACACTGTTGCCACTCCACTTCCCCCAACTGGAAGCCTTGTTCTTGAACTTTTTAGAAGTTTCTCCACATGCAGTTCAGTGCTTGTAGCTCCTTCGAGACCTTTCATTGGCAGTCACTCCTCGCTATCATTGACAGCTCAAATCTCCCCGTCTGATACAGCACAACGCTCTGAAGAGTGGTTTGCTCTTCGCAAAGATAGGCTAACTACAAGCACATTCAGCACAGCCTTGGGATTCTGGAAGGGGACCCGCCGAGCACAGCTTTGGAATGAAAAGGTTTTCGCTTCTGATCAAAGTTTTGAGGCTTCTGCAATGCGGGCCATGGAGTGGGGTGTTCTTAATGAGACACCTGCTATTGAGAGGTATAAAAGCATTACTGGGCATGATGTCAGCTTTCTGGGATTTGCAATCCACGCTGATAAGAAATTTGACTGGATGGGTGCTTCTCCTGATGGTCTTCTWAGCTGCTCCCCTGAGGCAGGCATCTTAGAAGTGAAATGCCCATTTAATAAAGGGAAGCCTGAATTGGCGTTGCCTTGGTCAACAATGCCTTTCTACTACATGCCCCAGATCCAGGGTCAAATGGAGATAATGGACCGAGAGTGGGTGGATCTGTATTGTTGGACACCTAATGGGAGCACAATCTTCAGGGTACGTCGAGAGCGTGGATATTGGGATCTCATGCATGGAATTTTGCGCGAATTTTGGTGGGAAAATGTAATTCCTGCTAGAGAAGCTTTACTGSTTGGTGGGGAAGAAGCGGCCAACTACTATAAACCAGCATCTGTGCACAGACAGACTGGTGAGGTGATAGGCAAGAGCATTAGGTTAGCAGCTGATGCCAAAGTAGTATGCAAGGAGATCGCAGGTCATATTGAATTCTTTGTCTAAAAAAGACTTCAGTTGCAGAAGCAAATCGATGATTTGTCATGTGGTATATTCTCTAATTTTACTAGACCTCGTTGTGAATATTGTTTCCTATTTCATTAGATTATATCTTAATGAATCATGGCCTGGTGCATGTAGAAATGAAGGACTCTTGTGCATCAGCATCACTTATATTTTAATGATCATTTAGTCCGTGCATGTCAAGGAAAGAAATCTTTACTCCTGAATGTGTTGTAAGATTTATTTGATCTTCCGGGTCAGTATAGCGATCATATACGTGGCAATATGATTCAACCACATATACCATTGTACCAGTGTTTAGGCGGCACAATTTGATCTGAAGTATTAATAGATTTAAATTTTTTAGTTTTGCATGATTAAGAAATTGATACAGTAAATAGCAACCTTATTTTTTTGCCTTAATTGCTTTCCTTCAGTCCTTTGCTGCTGTTATACATGCAGTCAATGTATATCTTTGATGTTGTCTTCATACTAAACTGACAAAGAAATTCTGCTCTCCAAAATGTGTAAATATAGGTTTCAAGGAGATGAAACCTAGGCGAAAATGTTGTATGATACGATGAGGTAAAATTAGATAACACATTGGCTCCCTTAATATAGTTCGCTCCCTTAATATAGCAAATCATTTTTACTTGCATTATCCACCACCTGATCAATGACTTGGTAGCTGGCAAAGAGAGAATCATCCAGTTTTCAACTGAAAAATGACTTGTTCAATTATGCATTACCTAAATATAGCTGAATTGGCTATAATTGTATTTCTTTGTGTAATAATCGAGGAAGACATTGCTGAGACAAAGGAGAAGGTGAAAAGGAATTATGGATTCAGGACCGTCCTGGGCAGATCAATGGGACAACAACAACCCCGATCAGTTGTCGTGGAAGGACAATAAAGCGAAGAAAGAAAGCAACAAATCTGGATTGAAGAAACTGCAGGAAAAAATCCTGAAAGTCTTTGGCAAGAAATCCCAGAAATAGCTCATCATGTCATGCTAATTCCCTCGAGAACCAATCTGCAATCGATGTTTCAAGCAGTTACCACTGCTTAATTTTTCCATTGTTTTGTACATTGGCCTCTCTCATGTAATAGGTTTTACTCTGTTTATCTCATTAACAGGTTTTTTTGGCCATTATTTTGGATTAGATATTTTTGTTGGCAATGAATGGAATGGTCAACAACCAATGTTTAACTAGATTTTATTAGATATTGTTATAATAAATAGCTATGTATTGTATAATGATAGCAATATAACATTATATCATCACACTAAACAGCCATAACCCGATTAACATTATTTGCAAATCTATTTTTGAAGGTGCCATGACCCTTAGTAATGATTGTTCCCTTTGTTTTCAATTGTTGTTCTCTCCGTTTATACGTTTGTTGATTAATTACGCTTGACTTTTTTTTTATTATACTATGAAAATTTGAGAAAATTCTCTAATTATTAATCATTGTCAAGATTTTAAATCGTAATTATGTTATACAACCGGGGAGAGTACTTCACATACAAAATATTTAAGTATATACATATGAAGTATGACAGAATTTAATTTCAACAAGTTGAAGTTGATGAAGTTAAGATGTGAAGGAAACTTCCCCTCCAACAAAGTGCTTTCATTTTCGTAAATGAAGACATTTGATCTTGACTACTAATTAAGAAGGCTTCTAAGCTTGACTACTTAATTTCTAGCTTAGTTTTCTACCTTTTAAAAGTATATTTTGAGAGAACTTTTAATTTTTTAAATGTCCAATTAACAAGTAGATTGTCACATTTTTTTGTGTGCAATGTATCTAATGGGTAATTTATAAATTAACAAAAGATTATTATGTTCTTCCCTATATTGGACTTGAACTACTCCGTAATATGAATTGAAATGAAAATATTGACTCAACATAAGCATATTTGTAGGAGTTGTGTATTAACTAGTATGTATTAAACTTGATCAAAACTAATCCATACTTCCATATTAATACTATCGAATCTGGATTTGTCAATTTCTCATTAAAAAAATCCGTTCAGAATAGAACGAATGGGATAATTTTTCATTCTCGCCAATATAGTACATTTTTTTTCCTTTAGCTATATAATTTGGACTTTTAGTTCACAAATTATCTCTTCTTTTTTTGGTATTATTTGAGCTTAGATTTCGGGTTATAGAAATCAAAGCTATGGTTTGGATTCAATAAGCTGCCCTAATGTGAAAATTACAACTGGATTCATTCATTCTTAGGCCGYAAATACAATATATGATGATTTAATTAAGTTGAATACATGTGAATTCATCGTGTAAAGAATCTTGAAACCTTTGGCATCAACGAGCAACAAGGCAAGAAATCGTATAAGCTAAACTTCTTCAAATAGCCTTGCACTTGCACACACGTTAAGTAACTTATACCACGATCACACACTATTTGCCAACCAAGTATTAAACAATACTCCTAAGTACATTACAGGGAATCTCATTCTTTTTTTGTTTCGACTTTCGACCCCAATTTGAGAGAAAGTTCTTCCGACAAACATTTTCGAGTTCTCAGTGCTCGAGCTCAAAACATTTAATCAAGCAAAACTCGCAAATTAATACTTGAATTGATCCCACAATGGAATCATTCAAACTAAGAAACATCAAATTTATCTAGAACATGAGATTTAGGTACTCCTATGTATTAAGAGTTCAAATCCAAAATACAGTATTTCTAAATTTATTCAGATWAACAACCAAATTGAAAAATTATTCCCAGCAATTAAGTACGATTACAACTTATATAAAAAAGATCATMAGGAGAGTAAACAAAGATATGCTCAGTGTTCAAGCCCACGCTACCTCCCAGCAAACAGGAGAAAGATGTTCGTTCCAACCCTCAGGCTTGAGCAAAAGAGAATGATGAAATGCAGCAACCGAGTAACGAACAGCCAKGAACAYGAAACAATGGCTCAGAGTCCTGTAATACCAGCCACCTAGATGCATCCCTTGACAGAATCAGCTGCTGAACAGCTTGTCCCATCAACAATCAGCAAATAAGTCACTCTAACAAAGGAGAAAAAGTCCGTACTCCATTACTCGCAATCACAAACAGCAAATAAGTCACTCTAACAACAGAGAAAAGTCRATTCTCCATTACTCGCAATCAGCGATGTGCGTTCCAAGTCAAGAGAACTGCACCTATTCTTTCACTGGCAAATTCAAACCAAAACAAATAAGGTCAAAACTACGAGCTTCCTAAATTGGGGAGTATACTCCCCTCCAACACCAATATCACTTCCAGCAAAGGTAAAATATATACTTCCAACCAACCAAACGTCATCTAATTTCAGCAGCAAATCAGCAACAGCAATGAAAACTAAGCTGTCAGCCACCAAAGGCACCGCAAACAAGATACCAGATCGTCAGCATTTTTATTTTTTTTATTTTTTTCTTGCGTGCAGCAGTATGACACAACAGCCCCCTAACTCACATATCTAAACCTATTCCACCAAAGGCCCGAGCAGAATCAGTTGTCATCACAATATCAAGAACGACAACAACGATGTGAGAAGGGATCAAAACCTATACATCAAAACTTTACTATTGCATGCTTCCTTTAATTACTTCATTGAAATTGTTAGCTTCTGTTCAAGTAGCCCTCCACCAAAAAGAGGGCACATAAGAGATCAAGATATACAACCACCCACTCTTCCCTAGCCATAGAAAAAAATAGCTGGCTACTCAGAGATAGCATGGTCACAAGGGCTTGTCCCCACATCTTGCCCTTCTTTAGTCTGCAATCCTTCATTCCAACAATCAGAACATATAGTTTCGAGACAAAAGGTCTCCTCAAACTTACCATCAGTAACACACTTCCCACACTCAAAACACCGTGCTATGCAGTGGATGCACGCCCTGCAGATCTGAGTACTCAGATCTTCGGTCTGACAGCATTCAGCAGGGCAATTATAGACAATCCTCAAGTTTGGACAAGTTGGACACCTTTCAATGTCAATGGGACGATCATCTTCATAGGATTTATAAACAGTATCTCTTGAAAAGAAGTGTGGCTTGTTACGGTTAACTTGTGCATGATTATCATCAACGCCCATTAATGACATCAGCTCTTCAAAGTGCTTGGGCGTCACACCAAAAAGCCCACCAACTCGAAGATATTTTATGCCAGTTGCAGCTCCTTGAAAAGCCTTTAAGATATTCACAACACCATCAATACTTACTTTAACACATCCTGGCACACTCAGCTGCAATGAAGAAAGATATTGGTCAAGCATCCACATTTGAGAACAATAGAACACCAACATCATGCAAAATAAGATTTCAAACCAACTTCAAGTGGACATATTATCCAAACACAAACGTAAGACAGCTTTTATAATCAACTAATTAAGCATATGTTAGCAACAGCAAAATTTGCTCTTTSACACAATAAAAAAACTCATAAGCTCATTTTCCCAACCTTAAAACAGCAGCACTAATGACTAATGCACAACATGCAACATCCTCTTTTCTGTGAAGCAGGATGCMCATGCAAATGATTWATGATACAAAATGGAGAAAAGGACGGTGCCAACGGTCAGATAGCACATTGCAATGCATACTTCAATTCACAAGCAAAACTTCCAATGCCGATGCATTATAACAGTCAAGACATTAACATAGACCATTACTCTCAAACAAGGCCACATTTACATARTCCAACAGCTTGAAACTACACAAATACTACAGTAACTACACCATAACTACATGTACATCTCAAGACTTATACTCAGATTAGTGCTTTGCTATACCACAATATTCACAGCTAAAAAGGAAAACAGATAAAAGCAATAACAATCGCCATTAAATACAAAGAAAGCTAAAATAGTAAAATGTAATTGAAAGTTTTTAGACAGCAAACGCATACCTTGACCAACATCGGATTGTCATTAAGAACGCGCCTCACACCATCATCAGTGATGTTTTTGCATACCGCAAGGCTCAGGCAATGCAGCCTACCTTGGGCCCTGTTGCTTAACCGCACAAGGGCCTCATCAGTTATCCGATCGTTGAGTGGCTGATCAATATGTATATGCCTCCAAAGAAGGCAATCATTCTGAACAGTATCGCGCAATGACTTGCACACCCTTTCAACAGAGAGCAAATCACGAACACCCAAGTAACCAAGAGCGAGGCTCAAGGCCATATGCCGAACTTCCTCCATCCTCTGGTCAACAGGCAAGGACGAACCATCATCATAAGCAGGAGGCCCTAATTCCGAATGCAAAACATAACCATCATCTGCAATTTCCTCGTCGTTATTAGTGTTCCCGCCATCACCATGCCAATGAACACCAACATCATTATGAACTCCCCAATCTTCCTCCGGCGTTAGGTCAACGAGCAAGGGCAAACCCCTATCAGGAAGCCCTGATTCCGGCTTCGAAACATAACCATAACTATCATAACTACCACCCCTAATATCATTAGAACCAAACCCAGCACCATCCAAATTACAAGAAAACCGAACACCCCCATCATACCCTAAACACCGCGACCACGATTCCTCCTCAGAGGGCAAAAAACCACAAACCGAACTCTCATCAAAGCTAGTGCCACCGCGTTGCCGTGCTTGGAATTCCATAGCTGCAGCATTGCACAAAAAGTTCCAGCTAGCGAAAACCGGAACATCCGCCACATCGCCACCGGCATTGTTATCGACTTGATAACCACAGCCATACTTTGCTTGTAAGTGAAGTTCCTCGAGCCACCCCGTGAGGGCGGTCACCGTCGAGCTTATATCCATCCCAAATGGATCAGCAGGCAACAATTCACGAATGTCCCTGTCCTGTGAACCACCTTGAACAAAGTTTTCCATTGGCTGATGCCAGTAATTCAAAGCCATACTCTTTCTAATTCACCCAATAAACCAAGAACAAAATTAGGGGGAAAAAACTAAATTAAAACCAAGAACAAGAGAGGAAGAATTCAAGGATAAAGTCTCTCTCCTCAGCAATCRAATCAACCCTTGAACAAAAGGGGGAAAAACCCTAGATATTTTTTTTTCTCACCTAATTAATAATTTTTAAATTTTTTTTGCAAGTTTTGAATGATAGAAGAACAAAAGGAACAAGAAAGAAGAAACCCTAAAAAAATTCAACAAGAAAACCCTCAATTTTCAGATGGCAAAACCAAATAAAACTGCACCAAAAATCTCACGGAGTTTCTTGAAGAAAGAACTCGGTGTATCTACTATACATCAAGATTAACCAACCCTAATAACACCTTCAAAAGATAGAAATTTGCTTCTTCTATACAAAAAAACATAGAATTGTAAACAAAATTCAAACTCTTAGCTCTCTTTTTCCATCTCTTGAACGGATTAAATCCAACCCAATTCCTATATAAAAACTAGGGTTAGCAAAAAAAAAAAAGGAGAATTAAATTAACAGCTCCCAATTAAAGCGACTAGAAACCAATTTCCGAATCAGAATCGAATTGAATCGGAAAATAAAAAAAAGGTGGAAAATTTTGTAATGAATCTAATATATGCTCCCACCTAACAAACCATCAGAAGACAAGAATAAAAACCCTAAAAATGAATTTTATTTTATTAATTAAATTTTTGTGTTACTAAATGATGATGAGAGTAAAAAAAGATCTGAGAGTTGAAGAAGGAAGGGAATGAGGGTTGAAGAGGAGGAGGAGGAGAGAGAAAGTGGGGAAATTGAAATTGAGGGAGGAGGAGGAGAGAGAAAAACAAGGGAGTGTGTAAAAAGGAAGGAAGGATAATATTGCGAGTGAAGGGAAAAGGACACGTGTAGGTTAAGGGAGAATGAAGTGATGTGTAGGCCGTGTAGGGCTGTTTCTTCGGTAATCTTACTTACAAGATGTGGCGGGAGTGCCTTCTTCTTTGCCTCTCTTTTTCTCTTTTTATTATTTGTAAAAATAAAATATTTTTAGAAAATTATTTTATTATCACCTACCTTCTTAATCTTTTATTCTTCCTAAAACTACTAAAAAAATAATGAATATTTTACCATATACTTACTCCGTTTTTTTTTTACGGAAAACTTTTGCCAAATTTGAAAATATCAAATTAGTGGAAATTATTTTTTTTCCTTTTTTATATCATTTCTTCCTATATCTCTCTAAATCACATGCTTCATTTTCTCTCTCTTTCACTTTCACACTCGCAACTAAATTTTGCCTAGAAATCCGAGTCACTCCCAAAATTTCCAAAAAAAATGGAGGAAGTATATATTTTTCATGTATGATTTTTAGGAATATATAACTATGGGGTTTTTAGGGTTATATAACTATAGATTATTTTGAAACTATAAATTTTAAGCAATTGTGAAAAATTAAAACAAAATTTTTACTGAACCTGTTAAATATGCTTGGTTGATATCTTTGTAAATAATTATGTAAAACGAGAGAAATTTAAAGTCATCATACAAAAATGCAATGCAAATTATACGTATTCACATTGTATATGGTCAAACGTTTCAATGTTTGTCAGTGTTATTAGCAATTTTTGAAATGAGAAATAATACCAGGAGGACCCTTGTTCATAAATCACGGATTGTGCGTGCTTCCCAAATCAGACAGCGTTGGAATTTTGAATATTTGATTGAGTTTTAGATATGATCATGCGAAATAAATGCAAATAAGTTTAATATATAGTTGAATGGGTTTGACATGATAAGGAAAAATATGAGCTAACAAAAATTCCTTTGATYAAGTAAACTTCRAAAAAAAAAACMAAAAAAAGGGGTATGTGTACCATTGACTTATGATTCTCACCTTGATTCCATGTGATTTTTTGAAAGGTGTAATATCGAATGCTTTTATTAAGGTTGATTTTTTTTTTTATTCTTAAAATTGCAAGACCGGCCTTTATGTTGGATGTTGTAGTAAATTAAAAGTTTTGAAATTTAGAGGTCAATGATAACAAAGATCATGACATGGGACATATATATACTAGTTTTAAGTGCACGCTATGCGTGCTTAAAACTAAGGAGAAAAATTGTTAATCTATATTTAGATTTGATACTCTTTGAATTGTAACCTTTTTAAATTATGTATCATTTTCAATCATAATTCATTTATTACATGAATTTAACTTTTAAGTAGTAGTAGTTTATTGGTAAATTTAAAACCTTCTTTATTTGAAAATTTTAAATAGTAAGTGAATAAATTAAGAGAGCTTTAAATATGTCAATTTATATTTATTAAAGGGTAAATCGGACATTCCTAGGGGGACACCATTGCCTCCCCCTGGCTTATATAATAGAGATTTTATCATAGAAAATAATAGTTTTAGAATAATCAAATACATAGCGATTAAAACAACCAATTTATGCTCTTTTCTTTTAGGTTATGGGGTGTTTGGCCTATACTTATGCGAATATAAGGATTTCATATATTTCTCATTCCTTATTAATTCATTACACTAATCTTCCTTTTAAAGTTACAAATTAATTGTCGACAACTTTTTAAAATGTATTCACCTACAATTATTGTCTTTACACTATGACTCCCTTCTGATTACATCCCTCATTTCCATGAACGGATGAAAAAAATCCCACCATTAATTCCTTTAACAAATACTAATCAGTACGTGCCCTGGATTTCTAAATATATTGCATAACCGATGATATGATACTGCAAATTTGTTACTCTTCCTAAGGAATTCTAACTTGGTAAAGTTGACTTGTAACTCTAGCAACGCTTATTTTTTTTTCATTGGTAGCCTTTAGTTTTTGTCCCAACACAAATGTGACATTTGAAACAAAAACTTTGTTTCTATCGATTTTAGGTTGAATAGGCAAATAGAGCCTCTTCTCTCTGTTCTATCTCTAAACAAAAAACTTTTCTTTATTATCCATTGTTTTGGGTCTGCCATCATTATTCTTCTAAAGGTTGATGGTAAGCCCATTTTCCCTTTTCTATTTTCTCTTTTTTAATGTTTTCAATAATAAGCCCTAATTTTTGTTCTCTCTGTGAGATTTATCATTCTCCTTGTGAGATTTATCACTCTCTTCGTGAGACTTACTCTTCCGTTCTATTGGATTTATCTTTCTCCTATATGAGATCTTTTTGGGCATGTTTGGTTGGTTTTGTCTGAGAATTAATTTAATTTGTTGATAAGATTAGCGCGGATCACATAATATTGTATCCAATATATTCAAAAATCGATTCAAGATCTACTTCAAAACTATTGCAAATCGATAGAACACTCACAAAAAACTATGTGAAGAAGCAACGAACGATGTGAAAGAGAAACGATGTACTTGCAAATATCTCTTATAACAATCTAGGTTTTGTCAAAGATATTTTAATTTGATCTATTTTGTTATGTATTTGATTATTGTTACTGATTTCTATTGTAGATGTCGCAATGTTTATATTAAGAATTAGTCTTCCCTTGTTCTAAAAAAAAAATCAATGCAAGAAACACCTTTAATTAGCGTGTGTTTGTTACGTGCCAAAGTATACCATTTAAGACTTATGTGTCGTTTTAACCCCTGGGGGTCTAATTTGTGGTGAAAAACAACTTCACGGCTACATTTTTTAAAGATCATCGACATCCCTTTGTCATACGGTGACAATAATTAATCAAATTTGAAGTTTACCAATAAATTTTGAAGAATACGAATGATGGAGAAAACCTAATCTGAGGCCACCGAGGCCAAAGTTACAAAAATGTGTCTAAATTTGCATTATTCAAATTCACGACATCTGTTAAGAATTATAGATTTCCCTCCAAAATCTCAAAGAAATTTGTTTTTCCCTTAGACCTAGAGCCGATCAAGCCACCGTCCACTTGTATTTTGGTGCAGGTTTGGGCAGATTTTTTTGGCCAACACATTTTCCTCCTTTTGTGTGTTTGAGACATGCAAAAAGTCATGTTTAGTTAAATGTTACTGACTCGCAAAGCCCGCACAATCCACGTTTTTTTCGTGGGTTTGGACGAGTTTGTCAATTATGAACCTAGACCATAATATACCCTAAACATTATGGTACATGACACTTGTATTTTAAATATGAACATTTGTATTTAGAGATGAATATTTTCTTTTAAAATAAACAATTGCATTGAGGTGAACATTTGAAGGTTTACATTTACATTTAAAGACGAGCACTTTATTTACACATGAACAATTTCGGAATCACATAAGAATTGCGGGCTTGGACAAAGAATTTATGTCCGGCATAGAATTGAATGAGCAACAAAGTGCTCCTTGGCGCGCCCGCACTTTGATCAGCTCTACTTGGATCATTTTGCGTAAATGAGCGGCCCAACGATAGAAAATTAGGATCATTAAAAAAAAAATACTTTTTCCTCAAAACAAACCTCACTCTCACTCCTCAAGTTGTCTGAAATTTAGAGAGAGAGAGTGATAATGAGGAGAAGACGTCCGCCATAGCCAGAATGAGAAAAACTTGCAGCAACAAAATGGAGGAAACGCAAGAAGATAATCGTAATCACTGGAACTGCTGCTGTTATTGCTGTCCAATTAACTTCGCTTCGTCGCTTTCAATTCTTTCAAACATCGCCGAAACCTAAAGTTTTAGTTAATTATCGTTACGAATTTGTTGTTGAAAATTCATCCTGAATATTGATGTTAATTGTGAAAATTTGACTGAATTGACTTTAATTTTGTTTTGCTTTGGCTCTGGATTGTTCTGCTGTGCGTAGGTCTTGTTGGATCGAATGTGATGTGAACTTGTCGCGAATGAGATTAGAAATGGCTGAACGTATCGTTTCGAATTAAGGAGGTGTATGAGCGTGCGTCCGTGCCAATTGATAAGGTATAGTTGAATTGATAATTGTTTTTGTTGCTTGTAATTATAACGTTTTTAGCATTTCAGTTTTATCATCTGCTTCATTATCATTGTTAGTTGGCGATTGAAATATTTTACGCCGAATATAGTTATTTATCACTACTTGAATAGTTTCCAACTGCAATCCTTTACAATGTGGATTGATGGGAGGCAATTTTGTAAAAGCCTGATATAAAGGAAGTAATGTACAGTATCTCTTTACTATCTTTCAGTGAGTAGATGTGTATAAGAGACAGGTGAGTAGTGTGCCATTTAGTAGAATCCGACATACTGGATAATCCTCGGACGTTCGGACATTTTGTTGGATTTCGGCAACCAGCAATGTTCAGTCTTTTGAACTTGTGTGGTGAATATGGTGATAAATGGACCTCTACTTATTATCTTTTAGTCATTTTATATTACGGTTATTAATTGTTATTGTCTTATTGATAACTTAGTTTCCATTTAAAATGCAGTCATTTTTTGAAAGTTGAATTAGAACTTAGGAGGGACTTTTGAAAGATTAGTTGCTCTTGACAGGGGTAGAATGTAGCATATTAGTTGCTCTTGAAGGGGTTGAATGTAGTTTATTTGTTGCTTCAATTTCATGTAGATATTTATTAAAGTTCAATCTAGCAAGTGTAATCTAGGAAATATGGGTTCATTGGTGTCCTACTTCTCGCAAATTCTCTTGGTCTGCAACGTATCTTCGTTGAAGGTGACAATCTGAGTGTTACTAATATTTTAAAGGGTTCCTTTTCTAGTCCTTGGCCTATCCGCCTCCTTATGGATGACATACACAATTTATTAAAATCATTTACCCATTAATCCCATTAGATTGTCAGAATATTTATCGATGAAGCTAACCGTTGCGCTGATTATTTGTCCTCTCTAAGCCATTTTTCCCTTATTCACCAAAATATCGATCCTTTATGGATGCTATATTATTTTTTTTGGGCCTTTGATCGACTAGGCTACAGTTTTCTCACAAGACTGTTCTAGTCCCTTACCCTGTCTACTTTACCTTTTTTTTTAAAAAAAATAGGATGTGCAACTCTTTTTGGAGTTTGTTAAAATGTTTGAATATTTTCTTTCTCTTAGGGACAAAGATTCAAGCGGGCTTAATGTCAAAAGGATTGATGTGACTGACCCCTAAAAAATGGGCGTGGTGATTCTAGTGATTTAACTACTAATGTATTTTCTGTTATATGCATTGTCATTTGTTAGGTAAGGTATCAAGATATCATGGCGCTAGCAGAACTAGAGGCTAGACATTTCCCTCTGGTCCAGTCTTGTGTTTTCCCAAGATTGGTGTCGACATCAGAAGAAGTGCGCAAAGCTAGCGCTGAAGCTGAGCAGAGAATTAACACACATATCGGGTCTTGCAGGTGTTGTCCTCTAACCCTCTTCCAAACTTCCACTCTCAATTTTCCGTCTTTGCCTTCTAGAGCCAACAGCATATTCTGCATATTATCAAACCCAAGCAACCTGGCAAATTTATGTCGCAGCTGAACCTGAAAAGCATGGATATAATTTAAAAGATTCATGGCACGACAAAAGTCCATAAATACAGTAATCTGGAAAGTGGCAACAAGAAAATGGAAGCATAGGTTAAAAAGTTAAAACAAAACCATATCACAACATGTTCTCACTTACCAAATTTTCTAGCAGTCACATTGACTTCTTTACATCTTTGCCCATACCCTACCGCCACCTTTCTTCCGAGTAGCTCCAACCTTCACAAGTTTGGGAGAAAGAAAAGGCAATCTGATTCTGAAAATAAGCACATTTACAATCTAATATATCTCATTTGATAGCAACGGATATCTGAAGCGATACTTTCAAATATAACCGTATACTGCTCATTACTGTTCATTTACTAAACTAAATTATCTATCACTAGTTAAACATGATTTGATATTTAAGGCATGCGTTTGTTACAGATTGCATATGTTGCTTATTTTAGTGTAGGTTTTTAATGCAAAGGTTGTTAATTATACTATATAAAATTAAGATAAATGATTAAACTAATTTTGTTACATAGTAAACAGTTAAGCCACACTGCAGCCCAACATAGGCACAATGTTATATATAGTCCAGTCATCACCCAACTTTTTTCAAATTCAAATTGAAATGCAGAGAAAGAGAGACCAAAGACACCGCAGCTATGTCAATAATGCCTAAGTTTATTTTCTTGGCAATTGGAGAATGTTCCATCTGTTTCAAAAAACTTTACCACATGAAGTTTTCACTTCTACTCTTTGTCCATTGTACCTAAACAGCTTACTAAAGGGAGGGAAACAAAGATCACAGGATCATATAGAATAGATGTCATAAATGACAGCTTGTCACATTCAGGTGAACGAATTCCTCATATTATGATCTTATTTCAGTCATGCATGATACCTTCCTCTCTAAAATCTTATATATGTCTAGACATTCCTTCATTGATAGCATATACCTTCCTCTCTAAAAATCTTATATATGTCTAACATTCCTTGATATTCATATTCCTTCTTTGGCATTAGCATTGTTTAAGTACCGTAGACACCACCATCAATGATAAGAAACTACTTGCTTAGTAACAAAATGTACAAGAGAATCTATCTTCTTGGTGCTTAGTAGATAAAATGAGGTCATTCCTCACAAATCTGCACAAATATATATAGAAGAAAGATACCATAATGAAAAACCAAGAATGTATAACAAACAAGCAAAAGCTAATCATTGCAGCAAAAGAACAACAACATTACTCTTACAGAGCTCAGTTATTGGCAAACGTGCGTTGCTTTTCAAGTAACCTTGAGTTTTGTCATCATTAACTCCATCAAAGATCTGCAATCAATAGCAAAAAAGTAGGCAAATAAAGTACAAGAAAATTTCCAACTCTATTAACAGCATCCTACATTCGTAGGACAAACTTAAATTATTAAAAAATGAACCACGGCTATCAACAAACTTATAGCATAGAAACAGCCGTTATTTAGACCACACTTCCCAAAGAACAAGCTTGGAAAATACAAGCGAGTAAAATCCAGCCAGATGGCTTTCATAATTGGAACTAGAAGTACAAGATTCAAAACAAATTGAATCAAGGCAGGCAAATAAATGATCCAATAAGGCAAATAACATCTTGCAATTAAAGATAACAAGTGACAAAATGTCACACATCTTTCATGACTTCTCGACTTTTCCCATTAATTAATTACACCTTGAATATGTATGCTTGGATTTAAAATACAAACTTCACGTACAATGACACAGAGCATTAAAAGTTGGCATCAGGTGTTATACCACAGCACATAACATATTCATGATTCGCCAACAAGAGCCAATCATACTCAATATTGTAAGGAAAGACAGTTTCGAACAATAACCTGAAGGAGTTCAAAGGCAATCCGTCAGCTTCTTTTAGTGAAGAGAGAGAAAAAACGGATCATCATTGATATTCTGGAACATATTGCTACTTAACCATCTATTTGAGCTGCAAAGTTGAACTTCCTCTTTCTTGGTCAAAGTAAGGTCAATCCATTTTGTTCAAATCTCTAACCTGTCACTGTAAGCATCATACATTTGCAGGCAAACAGAGGAAAAAGAACAGATAAATCATTTCATAGCATTATCAAATGTGCTACACCCACATAATCGACCAACAAGATACAAAATTATCCAGGTTAACACAAAAATGACTAAAGGAAGTAGATAAAAAAACTCAAGATACATCTAAAGAACTTTAAAATATCCACGTCTAAATCCATCCTGCCACAACCACACTCCAACCTCACCACCACCAACATCTACATGATTATCCAACTCAGGTGCAGCTTTGGAGGTC
>SNQN01000388.1:38389-73937 GCA_008642245.1 Bassia scoparia | reverse complement strand
CAAAGACATCATCAAAGGTATATGGAAGTAACTGATAGAATTTTAATGTTGCCTGGTTTTCTCATATAAGGAAATTGAATAGGCTTTTAGCTGTATTAAACTGGAGGATTTTGTTTACCTCTACATCTGTTGTATGCTTGCTTGGCCGCAATGTTCTATGGCTGTCATGATCTGTCTGAAACTCTGAATAAGCTATCTGCTCTCTTCTGCAGATTTTTGAATTCTTAGAAGACCTGTCTACAAGTTTATCCGACTTTGCTGCCAAAGAACTTGCTGTATTGCAGGAGTTGAAAGTTAGTGTCTGATTGTGAATTGCTTTCATTTTGAGATATTGTATTTATTATTCATCTTYCTCTTTCGTTACTCAGAAGAAGGAGGAAGGGGATGGTCCTTTTGGAATTGAGGACCTACTCTATTATGTTAAAAAGTTTGAAGAAGATAAGTTTCATCTAGACTTCGGAGCACTCAAAGAATATTTTCCTCTTAGCTTGGTTCTGCAAGGAATTTTCAAAATAGTTCAAGACCTTTTTGGTATTGTTTTTCTTGTTCCAAAGAAAAAGTTTATTCTAGTGCAGATACTACTTAATTTTGACTCACTCTTATGTATGATATTTATTCATTAGGTTTAAGATTTGAAGAAATTGTCAGTGCTGAGGTGTGGCATGAAGACATACGTGTTTTCTCCGTCTTTGATTTGAGTTCTGGTGAACTTATGGGCTACGCTTACCTTGATCTTTATTCCAGGTTCTRCAATCTTTATTCTTTGAATTCAATCTTCTTACTATAGCCTTATTTTCTTTTGCAAAATTGCTGACAACATTGTGATTAAGTCAGGGAAGGAAAATATGGTCAAATTTGTGTCTTGCCTCTTCAAAACAGTTCGATATCAGGAAATGCTGTTAGACAGGTGAATTGCACTGTTTCACTTAAAATTTTAAATTATGTGTATTTTCAAACGTCCYTTACTKATTTTTCKGTTCATCATCATTSTATGCCCAGGTTCCAGTTGTTCTACTGATGTCCGATTTTTTGAAAGAGGATGGTAATTCTCCCGCATTATTGCGTTTCTCTGAAGTTGTTAGTCTTTTCCATGAATTTGGCCACGTGGTAAGTTCCAACTCTATCTTGCTTTGGAAAATAAAGTTCTTGTCCTTGTGTACTCGTGTTCTGTTTTGTCTCGAGTTTGACACACTCTTTTGGCTTGGTGTCATTGTTTCATATAGCAGCTTGTCGTATGAGCACGTCTTTTTTTAAAAAAGGTCCTGATTATTATTGGTCTGGTCTGATGGTCACATGGAGGAAAATTGTTCCTACCTTCAATGATGTCTTTGTATTACATAGAATTGGATTAATGCATTGCTCCTAATGAAAAAGTTGCACGTAATTATTTTCCTGAAGAAATTCCCTCACTACTGAATGAASTGTGTTGCTCCTAATATCAGCACCAAAAAACAAYCACTTCATGAACATGTGTTTTTCAGGTTCATCATTTATGTAATCGTTCATCACTTGCTCGGTTTTCTGGGTTGCGTGTTGATCAGGACTTTGTGGAGATTCCAGGACATGTGTTTGAGAACTGGTAATTTCCCTTCTCCCTTTGTCTATTTTGAGAAAAGTCATGCTCACTTCTAATCTTTTCTCATTTCGATTATGTGCTACATAGAGCAGCCTGCCTCTTGTTTATTATTTTGAAAAAAATAATCCTTAATTTTACAATCCTTTTCTCATTTCTGATAGTGCTACGAGAGCAACATTTGAAATAATCTCTGGTATCATCAGGTACTTTCACGTGGTTGCATCTAAACTCACAACTGTCATTTTCAGCTTATATATGAGGAAATTGGTTGTACAGATTTGGGAAAAACACACACACACATACATATACATACATAATATATTATATATATTTACCACCTGATTGTCACTATGTATCGAAGGCTAGAAACAGAATTCTCACTCTTGCATACTGAGTGGATAACTAAAACTTAGCTGCCTGTACTGAGTCTAATTAATTGTCCTAGTTTACTCTTCTTAGTGTATCTAGTTTGTAGTAATGAAACTTTGTGAACTACTTGTGTCTCTCATGCTCATATATACAGGATATTACAAGCCAGTCAAGATGAAATCTGTACAGCTTTGCGAAGATGGAGGCATTCTTTTCTGCTCTTAAAATAAGGCAGGAATTCTTTACAGTAAGTTTTTTTATGTTCTGAGAAATTAGATGATTATAAAGTAACGTTGACTAAGTTGCAAACTCTCCTCGTACTATGCCAATTGTGTAGCCTTTGTTGTTACTGACAGGGAAGCTGTGATACTTTTTCTCTATTGTTCTTTTAGATTGAAGACATACAACATTATTTGTTTTGTTGCTATAGATAGTTTCATATTTTGGGAAAAATTAGGCATTACAACATAATAGTGAGGCTTTATTCAGTGGATGGCGGTGAATCACTTGACTGCTTGGTTGGTTCCAAAGTTTGGTTACTGTTGTGGATAGCTTTAAGGCAAACGTGTGCAATCAATATATTATGGGGTGATCTGGTTTGTGGTGATGTATCTTTTGAAGATTGGGCTTCTTTTGCGTGACGTTGGACATAACTTAAAAAATAACTCGGTAAGTTAGTAAGCTATTTAGCATGGGTTGTGGCTACATTAAGGGGCTGTAATTTATCGCCACCATGTTTCAGTTTATTTTCTTTTTCCATGGGCTTCTTTTCTTTGTTTGTAAGCGAGACATGCATTACATCAAAGAACATGCTACATACAACGGCCAAATCTAGTGTAACCAGGACAGGAGGCAACCGAAGTGAGGGAACAAGACACATCAAACAAAACATCTACTGCATCACAGAAACATACGAAAGGACATATACAATTCAAAGAACCAATTCGACTCTTCCTATCTATAGTAACACTATTCTTTGGTATTTGCATGGGCATCTTATACTTGAGCTTGAATTTATTAAACATTTTCAATTGACTTAATAGTTTTGGAGGACATTAACATGTCCTTGAAGACAATAATATAGGTTGGAGCTTTTCATGTTTTATTGTTGGAACTTGTATCAACGTAGTCGTTAAAAAACATTTCTCAAACTATTGAAAATTTAGAAGTTGTATGTGATACCTTTGCCTTGAGAGATGGTCATCCATTGTTTCTAGTGAATAGAATTTTGTTAAATCAAGAATGCTGTTGTGAAATTGACCATTTYGCCCATTTGTATATGCTATAAGGAAGACTTTGTGCATCTAGGATCTTATTACACATGGACATATGGTTGTTTATTTACTGTGGCTATTTCTTCATAGGTCTCTTCGACCAAATAATACATTCTACAGACAACGTCGACTTCCTCGAATTGTTCAACTATCTCCATCCCAAGGTAAATAATGGTTTCTCTGTACATAAGCTCACCTGGGTTTTAGCTAATCATTTGTTTTTTTTTTAAAAAAAACTATTTGGTTTATTTGTAGGTGATGTTGGGATTGCCTGTCTTGGAAGGTACTAACCCCGCTTCGTGCTTTCCACATTCAGCAATCGGTTATGAAGCTAGTTGCTACAGTCGCATATGGAGCAAGGTGTCCAGATCTCCCTTTATTATATTTGATTAGTGGGGTCATGTGTAGTCAGCCATCATCGTGCTTTATACTGCATGTGATTTTTGACTCGATTCTACACTGATGTAGCTTCTTTGTGGATCCACGAAAAGTAGAGATCATCTGCTTATTTTAATTGTTTTATAGGTTTTTGCTGCTGATGTATTTGCCTCCAAGTTTCGTAATGGTGATCTCAACCATCATATTGGAATGCAGTTTCGCAACAAGGTGAAAGATATACTCCATTCTCTGGATTAAATGATTAGTGCATACTCTATTACTATGTCATTTCTGCACATGTTCTTTTTCTTATTTTTTTTTTGTTTATTTGATCCTCAAAAGTTCTTTGAAAAAGTGTAGTATACTAGTATAACCTTGTCTATTATTTTAGGTGCAATTACCATTGGTTGGGATCCATATTAAATTAAGCACCATGGATCATCATTTGTTTTTGTGGAATGCATAGTTGCTGTCAGCCTGTCAGGTTTTGCTTATGATGTGGTCAGAGTCAAATCTTGTGATCCAGCACTATTTTACTTCATGCACTCTTTAGCTTAGATGCATTTACCTCTCTGCCTCATGGATGACCAATTAAGTGCAGGCACTTACCCTGTTATTTTACTAGTGCGTGGGGCTGTGGGCCCACGCACTGCCCCGGGTGAGATATGTGTAATAGCAAGATGCCAAGATGTCATAGGTTTGAATCTTGTTCCAAGCAATATTTCTTTTGTCAGTTGACATGGCTTATTATTGAGCAATTCCAGTGGAAGAAGGGTGCCACATGGCGCATATAGTTGTTATGTAGTTACATACTTAAGGTTGCCTTTCACTATATTAGACTATCAGTATAAATTTATGATCAATTCACTATTGATTGAATTCCTTACTTCTCATTTGTGAATATCATAGTAGAAAGTATGGTGTGAAGAGATTCTTAAGCATTTATTATGTTCGATACGTGTGATGGGTTCAACTCCGCCTTTTATGTGGGAACTGAGATTCGAGAACAGTTATGCACTTTTAGAACCCATCGACCAATACTCTTGCCTTGCTGTCTTACAGGTACTAGCTCCAGGGGGTGCAAAAGATCCACTTGAATGTTTATCAAATTTCATTGGAAGAGAACCATCAATTCAAGCATTTGTGGATAACATAGCTTATTCAAGTGTCTGATGGTGCAACATTATGTAGTCAGAGGCATTCACTTTCCAGTTTCAGAGTATAGCATCACAGGTTATTTTATATCTTAGCCATCGTTTTAGAAATCATCATCCTGTCAATATTTATCATCGACAGTCTAGAACTAAATAGGATGCATTGAACTGTCAATGAGGCAAGTATTCTGATGTTTGCAATTAGTTGGCGAGTGAATGTCACAACTCAGTTTGGGACCTTTGGTAAAATCTGACTTTGAAATTATGCTTGTCTGTGTTAGATAGTGCTTTACTAGTTAGTTTTTTTTTTTTTTTTTTTTTTTTTTTTTTTTTTTTTTTTTTTTTTTTTTTTTTGCCATCGTCACATTTGTATGTTGGAACCTTTTTACTGTTGTAGCATGCCTAACGAAGTGTAAGAGGCCCAATTTTGAAGATTTGCCGTAAGATTCAATTATAATATTGTTGGTGTCTTCTGTTTCCACTGTCCTAGTGATTAGCCTCACTCAACCCTCTGATTTCCTGAGTTGATAATGCTGACATTGAGAGGCTGAGAACTTTTGTATCTGGCTTAGAACTCTCCGTAAATTCATGGCGTGCTACACTGCTACGTGATGATCTTATCTTATCATGATCCTTAATTACAATTTTTGCATGTATTTGACAGATAATTTTTCTGGCATCAAGAAGCTCAAATAATGCAGCAGGGATATCACTCAAATCAGGTCTTCTTTTTCCAGATTGGACAACTTCTTTTGCATTTGCCAAGACCAAAAAAGCGTGGTGCACTTTGGTGGATTTTTGTTTTCTTCTGCTTCAACGAGTCACCCTTCCTGGTGTAAAGAAGAAATTTAGAGTACAACAGCTTTTCTTTTGTTGAATAATCGCATCCYGGTTGTATTAGTTTAGTGTTTGAACACTATGTGTTGCTGGTACAAGGGTATACCTTCGATACAGATTTCTGAGTAATCTTTTTTTCCTCCCCTTTTTCGGGGAGTAATCTTATATAGTCGGGCTAAATAGCACATGGTTAGATAATAGATATCTAACTCATGCTAAAATACCATCTGGTCCAAATTTTAATTCACTAACGAAAAGAAAGTCAAACTTTCTCTCCCACTTCATCATTGCCTCATTGGCCTTCATCATCCATTTTTGTGTTCTTATTCCAACAACTCTATGATTTTGAATTAAATTTTGGTTAAAAATCAAACAATAACTTAACAAGAATATAAAAATTTTAGGCGAGATAACCATGGTTGGTTTCGCCTATTTCGGGCGAGATGATGACCATGGTTGTCTCGCCTGGAATTGGCGAGATGACCATGGTTAGTCTCTCCTATTTTGGGCGAGATGACCATTTAAAAATAAAAACTATTCTTAATTTTTTGACGGTGTGTGTAAGGGTATTAAGGTTCGTTCATACGAAAATGTGACTTTGTTTTATGTTAAATGTGACTTTGTTTAGCAATCTCCATATTAATATTAATAAACACATCACCGTGCTTCCCAACACCCAACATCAGGTATTGATGTAAAAATCTGTCCTTCTGCTCCGCCTTTGCCATGCCTTCTTTTTGCTGATGATAGCTTATTATTCTGTAAAGTCACCACAACTTCCGTCTCTTATCTACGAAATATTCTTTTTTCCTTTGCCGATATGTCTGGCCAATTAATCAACTTTCACAAATCTTCTATAGTTTTTTCCAAATTAGTCCCCAACCCGACTAAATGACGTCTTGCTAGTACTTTTAATATGACCCCCAAGGTTTTCTTGGGGAGATATTTAGGAGTCTTCTTTGATAGGACTAAGTTCAATAAAGATTCCTTTCATTTCCTAATCAAAAACGCAGATAAACATTTAAATAATTGGAACACAAAATTCACCTCTAAGGCAGATAAAACTGTTTTAATTCAAAGTCAACTTTCGGCGCTACCTTCTTATGCTATGACTACTACTAAACTTCCGGGAACGATTTGTCAACAACTAGATTCCATCAATCGCAATTTCTTTTGGAAACAAGATTCGCACAAAAATGGTATCCCGCTTATCTCTTGGTCTACTATATGTACCCCGAAATCTCAAAGAGGTTTAGGTATCAGGAAAACCGCGACGGTGAACACAACTTTTCTCTGTAAATTAGGCTGAAAAGTTCTTTCTGATCATAATAACCTGTGGGTCCAATCAGCTCACAAAAAATATCTCCATACCAAGAGTTTTTTTGAATACAAAACCCAGCCAGGTGATTCGCTGATTTGGAAACAAATATGTAGCATTCGACCGCTACTCTTGAAAGGAATTCAATGGAAACTAGGAAATGGTACGAATACCTTATTTTGGCTTGACAATTGGGTTTTCTCTTCCAACCTCCTTATCACCCTTAATATTGACCCTACTTCAGTTTCTAACATTGACCTCACAGTTGACCAWTGTTTTTTACCAGATAATTCCTGGAACGTCGCTTTCCTCTCTACCTTAGTACCAGCTCATATCATCCCTCRCATTTTGGGAATCCCTATCYCCTCTACCCSAATCCTGGATGAAMCTTGTTGGGGGTACTCGAAAACCGGGAAATTTACAATTAAGTCTGCAACTTGGTTAGCCCATGGTTTAGATGCTTCCCCTTCTACCTGGGAATTCAAATGGAYCTGGAAATTACSTATTGCCCYGAAACTTCAACTATTCCTGTGRCAATTACTCCATCATAGTATCCCTACCCGGGATGTCCTCTCCCTCCGCAACCTTGATGTCCCCCTGGCCTGTCCACTTTGTCTCGATTCCCCGRAATCCCATACCCATMTGTTCCTCCAATGTCCWATTCTTTCACCTCTRTGGTCAAACCCTCGGGTCCTCCAATGGTTTGGCTGTCTTCCTACCGTTRTTGGCWTTATCCCTACTATTCGTACCCTCCATATCCAATCTACTGCACGGCTGAGTAAATTTATCTATTTACTCTGGAGTATTTGGAAGTCGCGCAATGCTACGATCTTCCATTCCACGACCTTCTCCCCTCTCGCTACTTTTTTCCGCGCCTATACTTCGTTTTCGGAATGGTCCACCAGACTTTCTGTAGATGACCCCTCTGCCTCTCCCCCTCCTCCTCCTCTCAAACGATCAGTCCAAGTTTCCTGGTCCCCTCCTCCCCCCAATACGGTAAAGCTAAATTTTGACGGCTCTGTCCAACAACAGCAGGCCACAGGTGGTGTCCTTATTCGGGACCATCTTGGCACTGCCCTTGCTGCTCGTTCTTATGCGTTTGGATCCACTTCTTCCTTGGTGGCGGAGGCTATGGCACTTCGCAATGATCTCTTACTTGCGTCTAGTCTGGTCTTTCGCCACCTTATTGTTGAAGGTGATAACTTAACGGTTATAAATATTTTACGAGGTACCTTTTCTACTCCCTGGATTATTCACACTCTGATTGAGGATATCAATAATCTTCTCCACACGTTTGACACTCATTCCTGCCAGCACATCTTTCGTGAAGGTAACCGCTGCGCTGACTATCTGGTCTCTTTGGGCCATTTTGCTCCCACTCAACAAGATATTGATCCTTTTATGGATGCCAAATTTTCTTTTTTCCTGAACTTTGACAGGTTAGGACATAGTCATGAGAGAAGACTATCCTAATCTCTTTCCCTCGTCTACCTTATTATCCAAAAAAAAAATAAAAAATACAATAGTACAAAACAATGAAACACTCTACAAAATTGAGGGGAGGGTGAGTATAGTCCTGGTGTTTATATGGATGATAAGAAAATAAAGCATCCATACAAGGTATTTTTATTTTTTTGGATATCAAGCAAATTTGTGGCTTGAATTATCAGTTTATTACTAATGAAAAACCACCAGATCAAGCAGCAGTTGATGTGGAATTCAAGAGGTGTTGATTTTATGTTTACAAATATTTTTTAGTGTATTGACCACATGAGAAGGGAAAACCGTTATTTCAAGTACTATTTTTTTATTACAAAAATTAAAGATAAATTTGATTTGCTAATGTGGATTATAGATTTTTATTATATAAATGGAGGGGCAACAAATAAATTGTTCACTTTAAAAGACATCTATACCCTCCTCTCTTAAACATAAAAGAGTAATAATTTAAAAACAAAATCAACAAATTGATTTGCTAACCTGGATGATAGATCTTTATTTTAACACACTTAATAATTTGTTGGAAGAGGATTGATATTTATGAAATTGGTAGATTTTTTGGCATTATTTAAGAAAATTATTTTAAGGTAAATTAGTTCTTATACGAATTTATATGTCACGAGAAGTTAATTTTTTAAAGAAAACTTTAACATCATTTGGGTGTAATATGAGTATTATGATTTTTTTGGTGCTAAAAAAGCCACAAGGGTGAGGATGAGAATCGATCTCAAAATTTCCTGGAATTGGGAGAGAAGCTTTAACCACTTGAGTTATCCCCCACTCTCGCGAATATTAGGAATTATGAATAGCCAAATGTGACCTTGATTATTCATTACTAATGTATTTGTAGAAAGTTAAAATTGTGATGCATTATGAATAACATCATTTTTTTTTCATTTTGTATAAGTAGGTCAATCAAAGGTAACTATTAGTATCTCTCGGGAATATATTAAAGTAGTGTCTCCTGTGACATTTTAGGTAAATAAGCTGATCTTTAGTTAACATCAAGATCAACTTATTTACCTAAAATGYTACGGGAGACATTACTTTGGTATCTTTTCGAGAGATACTTGAAAGTGCTCGTCAATCAATACCAAATCAATTATTAATATACATTTCTATTTCTCCTAATTATTATGTGGAAAATGATTACATCAATCTAACAAACATTTAATTTCTTATTTATAATCCTTTCTTTTAGTCAAGCATTTAGTTTCGCATTTATTTATGAAAATAATATTTTTCAACCCTTTCTTCAAGTGATACGGATACTCCCCGTATAACTAGATTTTACAATTTCAAATATTCTTACAAATAATAGTCATTAATTTTTCTCTTCGAGTTTTGAATACTTCAGTCACATGTCCAAACTTCTCGTACTCGACCCAATTAGTAGAGTATACATCATGGTGCATACTCATATTTGTGCACCAAGGGGTAAAACTGTTCTATTAATTATTTAACACATTAATTAGTGCACTTTATAGAACAATCCTCAAGTCATTGAACATAACATAGAATTTATTTTGGTTTTTAGACAATGGAACTTACGTTAAAACTAAAATTAGTATTATGACACATGTTTCRAAAATTTTAAATTTTAATTGCCTAAATAACTAATTGTCTTCATTGTGATTATATGTTACCTATATTCTTGTTTTCTTTGATATTTCCTTGTGAAATGTTTGTTCTAGAAAGAAAAAATGAAGTTTGGTTTGGCAAAAGGTTAGAGATATGGATGAATTCGAACTCGTGCAAAGGAAACGGAAGGGCACGACGATTGCTTCATTGTAAGTGTTTATTTGTTGTTTTACAATTTCAAATTTGGTCATATTAGCACCAATTTTCTGCGCTTTTTTTTGTACTTTTTTGTTTGTTTGGTTTTTGTTCATTGCTATAGCTATGTTGAATTTGTTTTTTAATAGGAGTTTATGCAATTTCCGAAATGTTTTTATCTTATGTCTTTGTGGAGATACAAACTTTGTTCTTTGATAGGGGTTACTTGTTTCARCATTTGTGTGTTCTTTGAAGATTCGTGTGTTCTTTACAAGGAAATCCACCATCATTTGTTCTTTGCATCAACTACTTTGTTTGCAACAATTTAGTCTTGTTGGTTAGGATCATTGTTCGTTGAAGAATTTGTGTGTTCTGTTAAGATGTTCTTTGAGTTCTCGATGTTCTTTGGTTTTTTTTTATTTGTTTGCGTAATTGTTCACATTGTTCTACTTTATGTGTGTGTTCTTTAACGTTGTCCTATAATTTGAAGATGTTCTATGAGTTTGTTCTTTGTTCACTTAACTGTTTATATTGTTCTACATTGATGCACGTGTTCGTAGATGATATTCTTTGGGCAAATTACTAAACCAAGGTAATGTTGACAAGAGTATTTATTGACTATGATTTTACTAAACAACATTGATAATTGACAAGAGTATTTTATTTAGAAAGTTGAAATTTAAAAAGTTATTAAATATTTCTATATTAATATAGATAGAGAAAATAATCAACCTAACTATTATTCTTAAAAAGTGGGATAATAAATATTACAAAGGCACGTTAATTTGATTTAATCATACAAACATACCAATTAATATGAATGGTGCACAAATTAAACTATACACCATGGTATATCTACTAATTTGCGCTACTCGACCACTCCCATTGACTACATCACTACACTCGACCATCATTATACTCAAGTACTCAACGTCTCAACCATAGTCTCAAATGCCAAATGCAACATGATTGGAATTTGTAACTTGGATATAGTCAATCTTTTTTCTTATTTTTTAAAAAGTTAAACATAGTCAAATTGTCAACCCTTGACAACATCAAATTACACATAAAAAATAAATATATAAATATATTTTTTAATATTTCTTAGACAGTAACTGTGCTATATTTCACAAGCAAGTTTTATTACACCAGTAATTAACTTTGCAAATCATTAAAAAAATGATGAACTTTGTAAAATTCAAATCAAAATAGTTTTTTTAATAAGAAAAGCACACTCTTCTTCCTATATTATTTTCTAAATCGGGACTTGTTAATCGTGTTTATTTCAATTCAATCTAATTCAATTTAATTCAACATTTTTCAGTGAAAGTAAATCGATTCAAAAAATACAGTAATTTCAATTTATCATTCACTTACAGTATTTGATTTGATTTTTTGATCTGGGTTTTCCTTTTTCTTTTTGAGGGTACCTTTAATTTTCAATTTTAATTTTCTTTCTTTGTCAATTATTTATATCGCTTTATTGGAACTCGCCCTACAAATTACACGAGCATGTGCCAATTGGGTCATTTTGTTTTTCTGAAAAAAAAATGCCTTTTCTTTATGTTATTTCTGAAGTACTTTTGTACCATACCAGGCATTAAATAATTAAATTTGATGTGAGAAAAATTCAATCTTTAAATTATTTAAATTGGGAGGAAGAAGAAGAACTGAGAAATAGAGGAAAAAAAGTTGCCCTTGTTGTTTAGATTAAAAAAAATATACCAAGTATTAAAATTAGGCAGTGTCATTTTCTCATCTCTTGTTCATAGTGGATTTACACGTTATGGTTTCCTTTTCTCTTTCGTTTTTGAATTAGGTCCCCCCAAAAGATTGAATCTTTGCTGCTGTTTGTTCAAACTGAACAACAAAGAAAGAAGAAAAAACAATTATTGAGGGATTTTTTGTTTAAAGTAGCAATTTTTTTTCTGGGTTAAATCAGAAGAGCTAATACAAGAAATGAAGCACTAGGGTTTTGGTGATGGTGATTTTTCTATGTACTGCTGAAATGGGTTTTTGGTACAGATTGTGAAAGGTAAATTTATCTTTGTTTTCTCTCTCTTATGTGAAAGGGGGTAAATTATTCCCCCTTTTAGTCTATTGTAATTATACTGCTGCAAGAAGAKATTCTGCATGCTGTTGGATGGTTTTTGAGTTTGGATTGACATCTGGGTTAGTTAGTATTATTGGGTGCTGACTGTTAATCAAGATGGTATTTTTGATTTAGATGTGAAAGAAATCAAGTGGGGTTTTTTTTGATTGATTTTGATTTTGTGCAAACTTGCTTTTTAAGAACTTTAAATCTAATTATTGTTCTTATTGCCCACTGGTTTTTGGTGAAATTTGCTGGTTTTGGAGTTTGGTTTCCTGTAAATTATTAGCATCATAGAGGTTGCTACTTGTTGTAAAGTATTCTGTGTTGTGGGGAGCAATGTTTAAGCAAATACTCAGTAAGATTCCTCGGAAATCGTCGAAATCGTCGGAGAATCGAGATCATAGAAGTGTTTCGGCTGCTGATTCAAATGCATCTAGCAGTGTTAGGAAAAGTGATGTAGGCTCTAACAGATCTAATAACCAGCACAATCCGAGTGCTAATGGTGGTTCAAGTGTTGGGCAGAATCAAGGAAAGAAAGTTACTAAAAATGTGGATTCAATGATGAATGGCCTTATGTTGTCTACTTATGAAGCATTGCCAAGTTTTCGGGATGTTCCGAGCTCGGAGAAGCAGAGCTTGTTCATCAGAAAGCTTCATATGTGYTGTGTTCTATTTGACTTCCATGATCCAACAAAGAATTTGAGGGAAAAGGAGGTAAAACGACAGACATTGTTGGAATTGGTAGATTATATTTCCTCGGCAAATGGAAAGTTTTCGGAGAATGTGATGCAGGAAATCATAAAGATGGTCTCGGTAAACTTGTTTAGGTCTCTTGCSACACAACCGAGAGAGAACAAAGTTATAGAGGCCTTCGGTGTTGAAGAAGAGGAGCCTTTAATGGATGCGTCATGGCCTCATTTGCAGATAGTGTATGAATTTTTGTTGAGATTTGTGGCATCTCCTGAAACCGATGCTAAATTAGCCAAAAGGTATGTTGATCATTCCTTTGTGTTGAAGTTGTTAGATCTTTTCGATTCTGAAGATCCCCGGGAAAGAGAATATCTAAAGACGATTCTACATCGGATATATGGAAAATTTATGGTGCACCGYCCATATATCAGGAAGGCAATTAATAACATATTTTATCAGTTTATGTTTGAAACCGAGAAACACAATGGGATTGCTGAACTTCTGGAGATACTTGGCAGCATCATCAATGGTTTTGCTCTACCACTGAAAGAGGAGCACAAGCTCTTTCTTGTTAGGGCCCTCATACCTCTGCATAAACCGAGATGCCTGCCTATGTATCATCAACAGTTATCTTACTGCATTACGCAGTTTGTTGAGAAAGACTGCAAGCTTGCTGATTCTGTAATTAGAGGGCTACTGAAATATTGGCCAGTCACCAATAGTTCCAAGGAAGTGATGTTCTTGAGTGAGTTGGAAGAAGTTTTAGAAGCAACACAATTGGCAGAATTCCAGCGATGTGTAGTACCCTTGTTTCGTCAAATTGCTCGTTGCTTGAATAGGTCGCATTTCCAGGTATTGACTATGGTTTCTCTGTCCTGTCCCGTTTTTATTAATTCATCCTTTGTTTAACAGGATGTGATCATAATATGCCTTGTTTCAGTTTGATKTGTTATAAAGTGTATTTGTGTGTCATAATGTGTGTGAATAATTGTTCTGGTCTGAAATTCTGATTAGCGATAGTGTTGTGTTCAAAGTTTTTGCCCGTCACTCCCTGCAAGTAAAGGGTTTTTGGAATTTTTTTTTAAAAAAAGTTTGTTAGAGGCTGCAAGATTTGACTCTATGTTACTCTGCGTTGCCTTTCTCTTTCCCTTCGTCCCGCGTCTAAATGTGGTACCCTTAGTGCAAAGTTTTTTACAGGTGGCATTATTGATGGTGGTGGAGCATAATTTGGATTATTAATTCTTGCATGACGCCCTTTTTTCTGTAGTGTACAGAGTATATACTAGGTTGCCCATGAAATTCCCTTATTGCAGATATCAAATAGTCAGAACTCAGAAGCCTTTTGTGTATTGCAAAGGACATGTTGTCTCATCTGGTTATCTAATTGAATGAAATAATAAAGTGAACTCATAGTGAAAACTTGGTCTAAATTTTCTTTATATCTCCAATTTTTTAAACCCATTGTGTGATGTTGTRGAGGATCAACTTGTTTTTGTCATTTGTGAAAAATGTTCTAGTGGGAAAAGTGTGTTGTTATTATTATTTTTTTTTTGCCTGTCACCATAGGGTTAATACTGCGTGAATTATCGTCCTTACGGTATTTTGGGGTTGAGCCTCTATGTGTATCTTGCGGTTGTAAGTTTCTATATCCTCGTGTTGACTTGTGGTTTGAACAACTTTGATGCATCGATTTGTTAATTTGAGATATACACATATACTATGTTATTGGGTCATGAAGCTTTATACTTGTGGTATTTGTGAGATTGTATGCTTTGATTTCTGAAGAGAGAGCATCATTGTTGGTCATATTACTTCTGTAGGTTATGTACGAATTTGTTGTGTATACTTTTGAGATGACCTGTAGAAGATCTTAAAAGCCTAATAGATGTAAAGGAATGTGATTGGCTATAGTCCTCTGACCAAAAGTAGAGCATATATAGTTTTGAAGTTATATGATTACCTTCAGCTTAATAGAATGCTGTTACTCCTTATTGCCTCAAGGTTAAGAAGAGAGTTTGGGGCTATTTTTTACTGCCGAGTGCAGAGTATTTTTGATGTGCATATACAACTGTTGCATGCTGATGAACAGTGTCATGCTGTTACTCCTTATTGCCTCAAGATTAAGAAGACATTGAAGATTTAGTTAGCTTTTATTACCTCGTGTTGGAAGTGTCATGTTGGTGAACAGTAAATTTTTTATTTGAGGGCAGAGAAAGTATAGCGAAGTCTGGTTTTCCGGTTGGCTTAGGATTGGTTGGTTACATCCTAAAGCCATGTCATTGAGGTTTTTTTTAATCCTGTTCTTTGAATATTTGTACAGTATTTTTTGATGTTGTGTATATGGCTTGAAGAAGGATAGTCAGAGGCTGATCTGCTGTGTTGATGTTAGTTCTTTGGCTATCAGATATCCTCCCTTTGAGATACAGATTAGCAGATCTTCGAGTACAAAACCTAGTTTTCTGATTTTCTCAGGAGCTGGAACCTTTACTTTTCTTTTTTCCCATGCTGTTATATCAATTACAAATAGACTATTACCTCATGTTGCTCTGCACTTCTATTGTGTTTTGTGGGGAAAGTCATGAATGTTATTTAGTTCTGAGGATCTTCTAAATCTCCTATGTATGATTACAAGGAAACCTTTTCGGCTTCAATGGACAATGATAGACCTGAAAATTATATTATAAAAAAGTAGTAGTTGATTATTAGATGCTTATATTGGGCTTTACCCCATTGATCTCCTATATTTGCTAAAAATGCAAATCAAGTGGTATTTTTGTAACTTAATCAAAGAAGGAAATTGCAATTTTCGTTTTTTTTTTTTTTTTTTAACCAAGTTTGTCCACTATCTACATAAAGACCACTTTTTTTAAGGGTGCGTACTATTCACCTTATTGGACCTGAACTTGTTTTAAACTTATCTAAATTGATTGACTGCGACTGACCCTTATTCAACCTTTTTTTTAGTGTAGTTTCAAACGTGTTTGGATCTGATGTGTAGTACTTATCTAACCTGTTTTGAACTTATTGGACCTGTAAACTTTTTGTTTTAAGGTGAAGAGAATACACCCTAATTGGGACTTCTCCACTTATATATCGCCTTTGGTTTAGCACTTAGGAAAGGTATGAATTTTAACAAGGWAGACGAAAGACAGGAAGG
Source organism: Bassia scoparia (assembly GCA_008642245.1). Taxonomy (NCBI): domain Eukaryota; kingdom Viridiplantae; phylum Streptophyta; class Magnoliopsida; order Caryophyllales; family Amaranthaceae; genus Bassia; species Bassia scoparia. Next base: position 57,813 of record SNQN01000388.1, on the reverse strand, counting down.
AAATTCCAGAAAACCCCAATTTTTTTGGTTAGGCAAGAGGGATGGGTATGAATTCCATTAGTTAAGCTTGGTAAGTATGRTGCTCAAAGCTATTATACCCATTCCCTTCTTCATCTACTTCATCTCCTTCATCTCCTCTTTTATCATCACCATTGTCACGGCTCCTCTCTCCATCAATCTCCAACTACTTTACATCCTAGCCCAATGCTTTGAGCCACACTACCCATTGCTGCCACCACCAGTTGCAGCTGGGGCTGTYAGATGTCCTGCTAGTTGACAATATCCATTTACTTTGCATATAAYGCAATCCATAATGTAATTGGCCCTTGGGTTGCTGTGTCGCTCATAGAGTTGGTATTGSGCCAGCTCCTAGTATTGTCTCAAGCTGTTGTGTGAGGGATTATTGTGGTTGTTTTGCAAGTCAGTGTCTTAGAAGTCTTAGTGATTCAACTCATGAAATGATCGTTGACCATGATTTKTTGTCTCTGTTCTCTTGTATGATMTTTTGGAAAGTGACCCAAAGTGTTTTCACTGTTTTATCTTCCRAACCAGGTCATGCACCTGCTCTGATATTTATTAGTATTTCAAGGTGTTATCATCCATTGAAAAGTGAGTGTCAATTCTAGGAGTTATTATCCATTGTTTATRCTGTGATTTGAATACAACAACAAGAAGTTTTGATAGACGGAGGATTAGACATTTAAATTTTGTATGTAAAAATGTGACGTTTCTGGACATCCATTAGAATTAATCTTTATAATCAGTCCCGCAAAGCTCAAAGTTGCTAAAAGTAAAGTTGTGTGCATTTGGAGTCCATCTGAATGGATTGGCATCGGATCCATTTCTCTTTTTTGTACATCACCACCAATCCAATGTGAAAGTGAATTCGAGCATCTTAATACTATTGCAATTTCTAATAATTGCACCAATTTTATACTTCTCTTTTATTGATATGTAAAATGGAAGAATTGTGTGTTATAAACAATTTGGTAAATACAGCGATTATTATCAAATTGATCTTTCTGACTCTTCTATTCTGGTTCTAGTTTTTTCTCACATATTATTGGGATTAGTTCTGTTGATTGGGATTGTGTTAATTTCCTTTTGTTTATTCTAATTCTTTTCCAGGTTGCTGAGAGGGCATTGTTCCTCTGGAACAACGACCACATTGAAAGCTTGATCAAACAAAACTGCAAGGTTATTCTACCCATTGTCTTTCCTGCACTCGAGAAGAACACAAGAAATCATTGGAACCAGGCTGTTCATAGCTTGACCCTAAATGTTCGTAAGATTTTCTCTGACCTTGATCCAGAACTTTTCGAGGAGTGTTTAAACAAATTCCAGGAAGACGAACTAAAGGAAGACGAAGTGAGAGCAAAACGTGAAGCAACCTGGAAAAGGTTGGAAGATATTGCCGCTGAAAAAGCCAAAACTACCGAACCTGTACTTGTCCCCCTCATTGTACCAGCTCGTACGAATTCTGGTCTTTGATCCAGAGATCCATCTTTTTCCATAGTTTGAGTGGTGGCCTCAGATTTTTTTTGTTCGGACGCCAAATTTCATTAACAMCGATAACAGAGTTCTGGGGGTGGAGTTTCTTGGATGTTTATTTATTTATTTATTTTGTTGTTGCCCTCCTGTATTTGTGGCCAAGGTCGGAGAAAAATGAAGAAAGGAAGTAAAAAAGCTCATTAGCCAACAATGTTTGTAGCTTATGTTTTCGTTTCTGAAACTCTTACTAGTTTAGATTTACTTAGGGCTTAAAAAGTATGGTAGATATTAAGTGAAAAAAAGAGTTAAGGGAATGCATAAGATTAGAGAAGTTAATACAATTTGCAGCAGTTGGAATTTTGTACAGTTGTGATATTCCTGGTTTTGCTTTTGTATGATTATGACTGCTTTGAAAGTGGGTTTGTCTGATCATATATTCAAATTAACCAAACATTCCTTAATTAATCCCTTTAATTACTGTCAAATTTGCTTTTCCAGGAGAGCTAATTAATCATCCATAGTTGTTGAGGGGACTTTGTGCATCACTTTTTCTCAGACATACTGATGACCATTGGAGTAGGCTACCCTCAAAGGGTAATCAACCCTTTTAATTGTGATGGCCCCATTTTGTTTTTCTCTCTCCTGCAAATAAAGCTTGCCTTGCCTTGCCAAATGCTTGCAACTTTTGTAGCCTAAGATGCATTGAAGCATAAACATGTGCAAGACATTCAAAAGGTGTGAATTTGATGCAGGAATCTAAACATTGCCATGTTTTATAATTTAGAAATGTTGGAATTTTAGGAATCTAAACATTGTCATGTTTTAGGACTCCTGGACTCTTGGTTATGTTAGGAATCTAAACATGTCAATTTGTCATGTTTTAGAACTCTTAGGACTTAGGTGGTTGTGTTTTCTTCTCTTAGTTGTCTGGACTCGAGTTTTTGTAAAGATAGACTAAGGTACAAGATAAATATTATCTATGTGTTTTCTTAAGCTTATATACAAATATAGAGTAATGCTTAATTAAAATTAGTATCAACATGTTAAAAGCAATTTAATTAGTGTTGTCTGTGTGTAGCCAATGCAATCAAACTAAATCTACTAATTTATGAGTGAAAACTATTATCGTATCCATTAAGACTTTTGTTTATAGAGAAAGATCTGAAAATTTATTAATTCATAATGTCCATATCTGCCAAAGTAATAATACTTTGTGGAAAGGAATTCAAACACGTACATTTATTATACGCATTTGTATTTTAAAAGACTTGTGTTTTAAATAACTAGACTAGATATTGTATGAAATTAAAAATTTTGCAAATCGTATACAAACGAGTTTTTCTTCCATGCACATATTAAGTGAGATTTTATTCTTTGGAACCTTGCCAAGATCCTAGATGAAAATATAGTAAACCTTGGCATTAGAGGTAAGAAAAACACCTCTATCCACTTTTTGCCAGAGTTTAGAAAGAACTACCCACTATTTTTTATTAAAAATAACTACCCACTTTTTCGACAACTTTTGCAATTTCCAACCTAATTTCACACTCCGACAAAAAAATATGATTATATTGACAAAAAAGAGAATAAGCAGGTAGGGATGCAACTGGGGCGAGGCGGGGCGAGTTTTGCCTTTCCCATCCCCATCCCCATCTCATCAACTCAACATAAAAAACCATTCATGCCCCACCACCTACTTGGGTATTTATCCACACTAAATCCCTGCCTTATACCCACCTAATCTCAAAAGGTGTGAATTTGATGCAGGAATCTAAACTTGCCATGTTTTAGAATTTAGAAATGTTAGTAATGTTGGAATTTTAGGAATCTAAACATTGTCATGTTTTAGGAGTCTAAACATTGTCATGTTTTAGGAGTCCTAGACTCTTGGTTATGTTAGGAATCTAAACATTGTCAATTTGTCATGTTTTAGAACTATTAGGACTTAGATGATTGTGTTTTCTTCTCTTAGTTGTCTGGACTCGAGTTTTTTTAAATATAGACTAAGGTACAAGATAAATATTACCTACGTGTTCTCTTTAGTTTATGTCAAATAAGGTTACCAGTCGTGGTGGCTTCAATTTTTTTTTAATTTGTTTGCTTGTGTTATCCTCCTAGATCTCATTTATGGAGTTAGGTTTTTTAGGGTGTGTGTTAGGGGTTTCGTTGATTGCGAGAATCCGACTGCTTCAATTCTATTGTTGGGGTTATTTAATTGACACTGCAAGCATGGTTACCCAAGGAATTTTACATCAGTTATTATGCCGAAACTGCGCGAACTCACATAAAGTATTGTTTCGGATGAAATTTTTCTTTAAGGCTTTTTGGGTTCAACAATTTGAACTATCGTACGGTGTATTATGTCCTTTGGATATGTATATTTGTATTGGTCAATTAATTTTTGCAAAATTAGATTGTCAGTGTCGTTTGGCTATTCTATATTAATGAAATCTTATAATTTCGTGTCAAAAGAAATTAGTATCAACATGTTAAAAGCAATTTAATTAGTGTTGTCTGTGTGTAGCCAATGCAATAAAACTAAATCCATCTAATTTATGAGTGAAAACTATTATCGTATCCATTAAGACTTTTGTTTATAGAGAAAGATATAAAAATTTATTAATTCATAATGTCCCTGATTAGAATCCGTGCTCGCAGTTCCTGTTTGCCCGCAGATAATAATACTTTGTGGAAAGGAATTGAAGCACACACATTTATTATACTCATTTGTATTTTAAAAGACTTGTGTTTTAAATAACTAGACTAGATATTGTATGATATTAAAATTTTTGCAAATCTTATATAAACGAGTTTTTCTTCCATGCACATAWTAACGAGATTTTATTCTTTGGAACCTTGCCAAGATCCTAGATGAAAATATAGTAATCCTAGGCATTAGAGGTAAGAAAAACACCTCATTAAAAAAAGAAAAAATTACCATTAACTATCCACTTTTTGTCAGAGTTTAGAAAGAACTATCCAATATTTTTTTATTATTAAAAATAACTACCCACTTTTTCGACAACTTTTGCAATTCTCAACCCAATTTCACACTCCGAGGAAAAAAAATATGAATATATCGACAAAAAAGAGAATAAACAGGTAGGGATGCAACTGGGGCGAGACGGGACGAGTTTTGCCTTTCCCATCCCCATCCCCATCCCCGCCTCAATTTTTTATCTCCATCTCCATCCCCACTATGGGTATAAATTTCATCCCCATCTCCACCCCATCAACTCAACATAAAAAATCATCCACGCCCCACCACCCACTTAGGTATTACTCCCCACTAAATCCCTGCCTTATACCCACCTAATCTCAGCCCCAAAATCACCTAAAAATATTTTTGTACTAGTTAAAATTTTATTTACTTGCACAAAAATTTTATCTAAAGAAAAAACATGTAAAAGATAGTTATAAACTTTTGATTTATTAAATATTGATAGATTATAAAGGTAATTTGGAATGTTTAAATATAAATTATTTAACTTTATATTATACAAGTGGGTATGAGCGCGGAGATGTGGCAGGTATTGCCTAAAAACCATCCTCATCCCCATGGCGGGTACGTACAATTTTAATCCCCATCCCCGCCCACCACCCACAAAACCGAGACCCATCCTTGTGGTGGGTCTCCTATTTGACTCGCCCCACTTGCATCCCTGTAGACAGGTCAAGAATATGATTTTCTCCTTGAAACATCATAWTTTTGTCCCAAAAATCTAAAAATTCAACCATAAACCCTAGAATTCGAGCATAATTATCGAACTAAAGCAAGAATTGGAGTCAAACCCCATTTGAAATCAAACCCAACCTGGCGTGCCCAGAACTCATGGTTGCAGCGTCGTGAACCTGAGCTAGTGGTGTTCGAGGTGTTGCAGAGCCACCACTGCCACTCGTGAAAGCTCCACCATCCCCCAACCCAGCTCGTGTTTGGGCATGCGATTGTGCTACAATAAGTTTGCAACCCTAGAACAACCACTAGTAGCTGCGACAACCAACCCCCAGTATAGTACGTGGTGAGGTAGCTACACCGTTGCCCATGGCTGGTGTGGTGGTGGCTGGTTCCTCCCTCAATGTGGCAGCGCTTAAATCAAAACCTAATTGGGGGAAATAAAAGGGAGAAATGAATGTTGGGATGAAAATATTAGATTTTAGCTTTAAAATATCGGGGGTCCAATCAGAGAAGAATTTTTGAGTTGAAGAGAAGAAATAAGAAGAAGTATCGGGGTGAAAACAAAAGGAAAACGGGCCCCAGACACCGGAGGAACTAAAAATTGGCCGGAGAAGCAAATTGGGTAGGGAATTACAAAGTTTTTACAAATAGTGGGTAGTTATTTTTAATAATAAAAAAATCGGGTAGTTATTTTTAAACTTTGGAAAAAACTGGGTAGTTTCTAGCAAATTTTTCAAAAAAAAAAAAACCAACATTCGGCTAGAATTTCATTTTCATTTTCATTTTTATTTGACAGAGCATAATACTTCGTAATTATTCTATATAAAATTATAAATCTTATTATTGATTTCATATAAAATTATAAATCTTTTTATTGATTTCATATTGAACACAAGTTGGAGTATTATAAAACCATAAACTCATACACAAATAAATACTATTTCTTCCATTTTTTTTAATTAGATGTAACAATTATATTTTTACAAATTCTAATGTAATTTATGGGTATCTTGTAATTGGAGAAGGAAGTGTCGCAACTCAATAATTTAAAACTTTTGTAGATAGAAAGTGTTGTTATTTAAAAAGATGAAGTTATGAAGCACGAAAATCTCTAGAAATTGACATTTCAACGTTTCGAAAACTTGAAAACTCATAAACCTCTAGTCGCTTCCATTTCAGTCGTTTTTGTGCGACTAAACAACTATTTTTCTTTTAAATATTAAGGCAATGAGAGTTATACTTTCATTTAGATGACATTGCTCTTTTTAAGACAATTTATTAATTTAACAATCTTTCTTGTTATTTTTTTTTAAATCTTTTAACGTTTGTCAACGTTTATTCGTTTTCTTGTTTTTTTTTTAATTGACGTTTCCGTTTCGAAAAAACTCTAAGCGTTTCCGTGCTACATAAAATATATGAAGCAGTACATGTTTCATGCAAGTTGAAGATTTTGTGACTTTTGTCTCAAAATGTAATTCACACATAAAATTAAGATATTGCCAAAAAAAAAAAAGCCCTTTATAAAATTATCAAAAAAATTATCATTATATTTGCAATTTGAAAACAAAGAGGAGAGAGAAAGAGGAAAGAAAAAGAGGATTTGAAAGTTTAGAGGATTAGAGTAATGCATAATCCACAAGTGAGTCCATACCTGAGGCCTGCTCTGGTCAGCATTTTCTGTCTCTCTCTTTCTTTTCTCTGTTTTTCTTCTCCTAAATATATATATTTAAAAAAACCAAAAAATTAAAACACCCCAATTTCTCAAAATTGAAATTAAATTAACCCCTTTTTCTTGCTAGATCAACTGAGTTCCTGTTTTGCTTCAGTAAGCTTCTTCATAATTCATWATTTCCAAATTTTCGAATTTCTTTTTCACCCCAAAAATTTCCCCCCTTTTATTATCTTTATCCTATCCAAAAATTCAACCTTTTTTCTCCTTTATCTGTTGTTATGTCTTTGAGTTATTAAAATTTTMATTTTTGTTTTCATTTTTTCCGGAAAATTCTGACAAAAAGTGTTGTCTTGATGTTTCAGATCATACCCAGATCTTGTCAGTTACTCTACCACAAGCTGAGGTGACCCCTTTATTTGGTGGTTAATATTTGGCCGTAATAAGGAGGTAAATATTCAAATTATCATTGCCATTTCATAAGTTTTGGTGAAAGGTCAATTCTTTGGGACCTTTGTTTTGGGGTTCTGTTAGTTTTTGAATTTGATGTTTCCATTTTTTTTTTGTTGCGAAGAGTATTTTGAGTTTCTTTGGGTGTAAATTAGAAGTCAAAAGGTTCTAAATTTATATTGCAATCATGTATAATTCTCTGTTGTTGATGTGGAAAATGTTAACTTTGATGTCATAGTTAATTTGGTTTTCGTTTGATCTGTGTTTATGTATAATRAAGCCTGTATTTTTGGAATTTTCATCTAAATTTTCTGATCTTGTATAGTGTTAAAACAATTCTGTCTTTATTTTTTATTTTCTTTTCATATCTAAAAAAAAAATTAAATTTTGTGCGGAACCAAATTTTGAGAAGTTTATTAATATCACAAGGTCTTTGTAGGAGAGGTTATGTTTCTGTTCATCTATGCAAGAGGAAGCAAATGAGAACATTTGGATTTGGGGGTTTCTTGTTTGATTGAACTGTTCAAGGTTTTGGAATTGGAGTTGCTGTTGATCTCTGATTTTGTGCTTTGGAAGAGGTTCTTTTTGGGTACCCTTCAGGTTGAAGAGAATAATTCTCATCCTTAGATATGATAAAGAATATTTTGGGTAGGCTTCCGAAGAAGCCATCTAAGTCGGCTGATGCCCGCGATCCTCTCTCTTCAAGTGCTGTAGGTGGTACTAGGACTGGTGATTCAACTGGCCATAGAACAGGAAATGGAAAAGATATGCCTCACCACGGTGTTCATTYGACTACAAACTCGGGTACGGGTCATGGAAATAAATCCTCCCAGGCAGAGGATTTAAATGTAAATGACAGCTTCAATACCAATTCGTTTGAGGCATTGCCTAGTTTTAGGGATGTTCCAAACTCTGAGAAGCAGAATTTATTCATAAAGAAGCTTCACTTGTGTTGTCATATTTTTGATTTCACTGATCCCACTAAGAACCTTAAGGAGAAGGAGATTAAGAGACAGACGTTACTYGAGCTTGTGGATTATGTTAGTTCTGCTAGTGGTAAATTTATGGAAAATGCCATGCAAGAACTCATAAAGATGGTGTCTACAAATTTGTTTAGGTCTCCGGCAGCTCAGCCCCGTGAAAATAAGGTTTTAGAAGCTTATGATATAGAGGATGAGGAGCCTTCAATGGATCCTGCATGGCCTCACTTGCAGATTGTTTACGAGCTCTTCTTAAGGTTTATAGCATCACCTGAGACCGATACAAAACTTGCCAAGAGGTATATCGATCATGGTTTTATTCTCAAGTTGTTGGATCTTTTTGATTCCGAAGATCCAAGGGAGAGGGAGTATTTGAAAACAATTCTTCATCGCATCTATGGCAAGTTTATGGTTCATCGCCCTTTTATCAGGAAATCAATAAACAACATTTTTTATCGTTTTATCTTTGAAACAGAGAAATTCAATGGGATTGCTGAGCTTTTGGAAGTTCTGGGTAGCATCATCAATGGGTTTGCTTTACCTCTAAAGGAGGAGCACAAGTTATTTCTGGTCCGTGTCCTCATCCCCCTCCACAAACCAAAGTGTTTGCCTATGTACCATCAACAGTTATCTTATTGCATCACTCAGTTTGTTGAGAAAGATAGTAAACTTGCAGATACTGTACTTAGAGGTTTATTGAAATACTGGCCAATCACCAACAGTTCAAAGGAAGTTATGTTCCTCAGTGAGCTGGAGGAGGTGTTGGAATTAACCCAAGCAGCTGAATTCCAACGCTGTATGGTGCCTTTATTTCGGCGTATTGCTCGTTGCTTGAGCAGCTCCCATTTTCAGGTGATGGCCGTATTCTAGAATTTATCATATTTCGCCATCTAATCATTATCTTTTATTCCTTGGTTGTTTGTTGTTCAATAAGTGGTGCGTGCATTTCTACCTTGTTTATTCTATACATTTAGGTTTTGCACAATGCACACTATCTCCCCCTTCTCTGTCTCAAACCCACAGATCCTTTAAAAAGCAAAAAAGGAAGAGAAATGGGGATTTATAAATCCTTTAATTAGGATCGTGAACTGAATCACTGATATAGGCATATAGTGATGACAGAGTTATTAATTTTAGAATTGTTATTTATGGTTGTTTAATTTTTGTTTTTTTTTGTTTTTTTTTTGGCGTGTGGTGTCCTAGATTCAAATATCCAAAATTAGGAATAGTTGTACCAGTATTTAATTGTGTATTTTTTAAATAGATAATTTAGAAAAAATCTTTGAGGTTAGTTCCTTGGCAGTGACTAGCTTCTCTATATTTCTCTACAGTAATAACCAATTGCATAACTATTGGGATTAGGCAATGCCCAAGGGAAAAAAAAGTATCTACTATGCCACCACGGTACAGCTATGTTTGCATTCTGGAAAATCCTCTATAAGAATGTCCGTGCCAATTACTCTTGCAAATGGTTGATAAATATGTGCATCATATTGGGTAGTGCCACGAATGTATTTATAGAAGATATGATATTAAACATTTAGTGAAAAAGGTGTTAGATACTCCCTCCATCCCAAATAAATTGCAACATTTTTCTTTTTGAGATGTCCTGAAAAGATTGCAACGTTCCATAATGGTATATGGGACCACAACTTTTCTCTCACAAAACTCCATATGGATCCTACTTAATTTGTCTCTCCTCAACTCTACTCTGGCAAAACTTAATAAAGGAACCGTTTCTGTGTTGCAATMTATTTGGGACAGAGGGAGTAATTCATTCAATGTTGGCGAGGATTTTGACTTATGCTGAAGCTAAATTGCAGTGTTCATATATTGTGATCACGATATCTTGAAAAGTTTTGATATGAAGATCAAGTACTAGTCTCAACTGACTTGGAGTTAAGAGTAAAATTGCTTCTGTATGGAGTGTTCGTTTGGTTATTGTTCAATATAGCCAAGTTAATCTATCTATCTATTTAACTATCTCATTGGATATATCATGACTCATTGTGTTTTGGTTATTGATCAAAACTTTTCTGGGTCACTGATTTTCAATAAATTTGATAGCTCCCACTTGTCCCTGAGTTTTAATTCATTACATAGCTTTGAATGTAGATTTTTCCTCTTTGACTGATCTTTTGACCAAATATGTGTTTGTTTTGGTAGGTGGCAGAGCGGGCTTTGTATTTGTGGAGTAATGATCACATAGAAAGCTTAATTAAGCAAAATCGAAAAACTATACTTCCCATCATCTTCCCTGCTCTTGAAAAAAATTGTCGGACCCACTGGAATCAGGCTGTCCAGAGTTTGACTCAAAATGTGCGGAAGATTTACTCTGATTCAGATCCTGAGCTTTTTGAGGAGTGTATGCGGAAGTTTGAAGAAGATGAAGCTAAAGCGAAAGAGCGAAAAGAAAAGCAAGAAGCCATATGGAGGCGTTTAGAAGAGGTCATCATAACCCAATCAAAAGCTCCTGAAGTGCCCTTAGCTCCTCAACACGCAGCTGCTCAAACAGTTGCGAGTTAATATGTAGGGCATGTTGGCTATGTAGTCCAATCGTTAATGATTTGGGGTTTTGGTTGATAACGTTCTTTCCTGTCTAATATTGCTGCATGATGCCAGCTCCCTACTTCCAATTTTTCTGGTGTGGGGATTGTTGGGAGAATTTCCCTATTTGCTGTGCTGAAAGATGCAACATGAGCTAAACTGTTTTCTGGGCTCCATGTTATATGGAGAAAGTTGCCAACTTTTCTGATGGTCTAATTGACTGTTAGTTGCCATGGTATACACTGAGGAGCTACAGTTCCAGGTACTTAGTTTGTGGGGGGTGTAATTTTTTTCTTTTTTCCTTTTTTTTTTTGGTTTTGCTTTGTGCTAATTGAGGTTACTCTACTTTCCTAGTGTATGCAGTATACATATGTGTATTTTCTCAACAATTTTTAGATTGATCCCATCATGTTGTTTGATTTTCAGCTTATATTTGTATTGTGTAAGCTTCAGAAATGGCATACTGTTTTATGTCTGTCAGGAAACTTTTGTAGGCTATCATAGTATACAATGCGCAACTTCCCTGATGCGATGTTTGACTTTGTTAAGTGTTGATTTTTCMTGAAGACACATTGATGGTGGTGTGCAGGGGTTGCTCATGCTAAAGCTACATGAACAGACAACTCCCTTCTGGCTCCCTGTCAAGGTTAAGTTTAGCTTTCTCCTAGAACTTTTCTACTGTTGGGGTTCATAAAATCTAAAACACTGGAAATGTTTGATTTTGCTTCGTTCTTTCATCTTCATTTTGTTACTGTATTCTGAGGAGGCAGTTACGTGATTCTTGTTCTTAACAGAGATAAATGTGGGTCTAGGTAAAGAGGAGGGGAGGGGGTATGCAGAGAGTTCATGTTAGCCGACCCCACTTATGGGACTAAATACTTTGATTGATTGATTTTATTGTTTCCTGATCGAGGATTTAATTTTAGTGCCACAGTAGTTCCTTAATCCTGGCTTCTTAAAGTAATAATACGAGTAAATGTTTATGGTTGGTTATCCAAGTTCAATAACTGGAAAAGGGTTTGCAAACGCACATCATATCTCTGTTTGTATGGGATTGAGAATATCTGAGCACTAATTTAAGACAAAGGCAATATCTAATACTTATTGCCTTGTTGGTTTTTGAACACAGCTAAATGATTTAGTGGTAGGATAGCCAGTAAATTGCCKTAATGATACRGTTAAATCAATTGTCTTGCAATATATTCTAAAGCACATTAGCACTTCCATTCTACTCATCTGTGGTTAATAAAAGTATACATTGATTTTTGGACAGAAGATGTGGAGAGTAATGCAAGGTTGAAATTGTGGATTTGAGATTTGGGACCAACATGATAAATTGTAGAGAGAATTCTCGTTATTGTATACTTCAAAGTGGCTTTCCAAGATGACTACGGATGTATACATTTTAAAGGGTCGAGGGAGTAGTAACAAAGATCACCATAATTGCTTTTGTAAATAGTGTTGTGTTGCCTTCTGCTGAGGGGACCTGCTGCAGTGCCTTATGGTTACCGTAAAGGTCAATAGTGTGTAGTCATGGAAACATAACAATTGAGTTAGGAAATGTCTTGGCTTTAAAGAGAGAGTTGTTATTTGGATTGGGGCACCCATTTGATTATGACTTGGTGTAGATAAGTTATWTTTTGGTGGCACTTTGACAAGGATTGTTTTGTTACTATGTGTAATTGAGACTCTTTTGAGCATGATTTATTATGGATAAGTACTGGTTTGAGGTCAGGACTTTTTTTGATTAAGATATGATTTAGGGTTGTTGGTTGATTGACATCCAGTCTTATATTAATTATCAGCAACTTATAAGAGCAGTGGAGGTCGTTTTCGATGTTTTAAGGTGGGTGAAGATCATAACCCAACTGTTCTGAGATATGTACAGTTTTTCCCCACTCATCCTCCCCTCGAGTCTTGGTATGCAGGGCTGGGTGTTTTGCCTAGAACGCGCAGGAGTATTCTGTTGGTAAATTGACTTCTGTCACTCGGGGTAAATGTGAAGGCTCTGTTTAGCTGAGAAGTGAGAACTCAGTTGTCGTTGTCAATAGAGGTCGGTTAAATTTGTGAGCCTGATGATCTAAAAGTGATGGAGGCATGGCATATGTTGCTTTTCAAGTTGGGGTGATGTCAATTGACGGGTCTTGGTAGATATGTTTTCTCTCAGGGTATTCAAAGGGGCAAGCTGGTCGCTCGTACTGGTCTAGTTCTGTTTAATATGATTAGGAAATGAACCACACATTTCAGGTTTAGTTTTGAGTCTATTTTTTTTTTTTTCGTTTAGAGCATATTGGGTCATGAAGGGATAGTCTGGGTATGATCGGTCGGATCGGTAGGATCTGCTCATACATACGCGAAGTTCTTGAAGCCAGTCAAAGAAATTGACAGAAGCCTGACAAGATAGTGTGATGCTATTTGAGATCATGAATGAAACAAAAACCAATTATTTAAGATTAAGTGATTTACAGTATCATTTATGGCATAACAAAATTTGTTGTTCATTTTGGCAACTTTGCAAGTTGTTAACATAGTAAGGGTCATTTGAGATTGGGAGCTGAACTGTAACTGCAAGGAGCTGTCTGCTCGTCTTACCGGAATATTCGAACTAAGTTCAATCTTATGTCAAAGAACCTCCTCAGAAGCCCTGATGTCCCCTTATTAGATTGTTACTTAGTTGGTAGTTTGGTACCAGAGGTTATCATAAATTCCTGTTAATCGGAACCATCTCAACCAGCTATTAACAATTTCTTCAGAACCAAAATAATTGCACGTCGTCCTAAAGTACTGGGCTCAGAAGGATAGTTTCATTAATTTGTTGCTTTCTGCCAACTTTGAAACTGAACATAACTTCACTAATTCATAGCCAACATATGATCATCTTGCTTTCTTTGTATCCGTCTCTTTTTAAACTCGTGTAAAGTTGTTAGGACTTAGGATGCGACTGAAAAAGAACAGAGGATCGCAAAAATGTTAAATTAACTTTTACAAATACAATAAGAAGTTATAATATCAAATACATATTTTAGAGGTTGTGTCGGGCAAAAGCTGCAAATTAGTGGGATAGGAGATAATTACTAAGAAATAAAAATAAAAATAAAACACTCTACTCGGTATAATTTATTTAATTTTTACGGAGTATTTGTTTATTTTAAGAATATAACAATGATATATAAATATTTGTTGTCGTATCTTTTTTGTTACGAAAAAGTATAATAATATTGTCGTGAGGATACGATAGTATGATTGTTCAAACATTGAAGTAAATTTGTAGCGTTGTACGGTAGATCTGCTAAGACGATGAGAAAACATAGAAGTGTTCTTGCTTTTGACTTTTCAAATCAAATTATTGTTAACACAACAGATTAACAGATACTGTATTTAATGGGAAATGTTTGACCAATTTTTCGCTTAAGCAAGATTTGCATGGCTCAAATTCCCTCTCACAAATAAATTAATTTACCAAGTGTTCTTTTCATGATCTCTCATACAATGATGCAAATCAACCTTCTTCACTTTCATGAATCTCTCATTGCATAATTTGTTTCACACAAAGCATCCTTGGTGAATCGTTTCGACCATATTGCAAAATCATACACTCGATTTCGTTTAGCTAAAATGGAGATCATCCGGTTAATCATTATTTTGTTTGAARTTATTCGTTATGTTGATAATAATTAATGTAATTTGACGCGGTATGTGTCCTTTTGAATTGAATTTAGATGAAGTGCACATCGTATCACAAGTTTATAATTTATTTTAAGCTGATTTTTYCTGTTTCGAATTTAGAGTGTCAAATGAYCTCTTTGAAAAAATTATATGATTTTAATKAATTGGAAGATAATTATGCATAAATACATTCAGAATGTTTAGAATGCGAATATATTATATAACTTAGTTGATTGTCCCTGCAAAAAATATCTATCATATTTGATTCTTCATGCAAGAACATCATCACTCTTAATTAATCTTCTAAATACACCAAATCATTGTTTGAACTAAATCTAACAAATTTAAATTAATAACTCATTACTCTAGTTTTATTTTTCTCTTGGATGATGCTAGATTTTTCAAGTGCAAATCGATTCTTCTATATAATTAGAGGCTTAATGAAGGTAGCAATGTAGTTAACTTCAACAACAATAGCAACAACTTTGGCATAACAATGGCTAACTTAATGAAGGTAGCAAAATTTGCTAGAAGTTACATCAAACCATCCTCAACTACTCCTACACACCTTAGAAACTTCAAATTCTCCCTCTTAGATCAACTCGCTCCGTCTGTGTATGCTCCCATGGTGTTTTTCTACCCTATGCAAGGCACCCATAACCAAAAAGCCGAGCAAAGCTATCGAGTTAAGCACCTAAAACAATCCCTTTCTCCCTTCCTCAATCGGTTCTACCCTTTCGCGGGTAGGATTAAGGACCACGTCTCGATTGATTGCAATGATGCCGGTGTTGAGTTTGTGGAAGCTAGGGTTAACACTCCGTTAGAAGACTTCTTAAAGGAGCCTAATGCCGATGCCCTAAAACATTTCCTCCCGGTTGACATCGAGTGTAAGGGAGGAGTAAAGATGGGGTCGGATAACTTGGTTCATGTGCAAACCAATACGTTTGAATGTGGGGGAATGGCTCTTGGGATATGTTGGTCGCATAAGATCACGGATGGTGGGACGGTTTCTACGTTCATGAAGGGGTGGTCCTCTAAGGCCTCCGGCTCAATCAATGAGGTGATTCCGGAGTATGTAGCTTCTTCTTTGTTCCCCCCAAGGGACTCTTCAATCACACAACACGCCTTGAAGCTAGGCACGGATAGGACTGYCACGAAGAGGTTTGTGTTCGATGGGTCACAGATCACGAAGCTCAAGGCTAGGACCGCGAGTGAGAATGTGCCTAGGCCTACTCGAGTTGAGGCTGTGTCTTCCCTTTTGTGGAAGTGCGCGACTAAGGTAAGATTATTATGTTTGGTTGGATCAATCGTCAAGAGTAAAGTCGATTATAATCAATCGAAATGCATTAAGGAGTAGTCCAAACAAACAATTCAAAAATGTAGAACTATATTATGTTTTGAGTTCATTTTGTTCAACTTACCACATACAAATAGAACTTAGCAAATCACAAAATTTATGCAATTTCTACTAGCATGGATTTATACAAGTAATGTAACTAATTAAGTTTATTTTCCCGTCTTTGGAAGGCATCAAGAGCAAACTCGAGGTCACAAGCACTATCAGTGATGTCCCAATCCATGAACATCCGTCGAAGGACCGTGCCACCCTTGCCCGACACTAGCATAGGCAACCTAGTTGGCTACTACGTATCAAAAATGGAAGAAAACGGCGATGACACAATACACATAGAAGATCTGGTGGCAAAGCAAAGGCAGGGGAAAACAGAGGCCATCAACAACTACGCAAAGAAGCTGCAAGGGAACGATGCATACGTAGTCATCCGCGAGCTATTCAAAGAAGCAGGGAGCTTGCTAAGGAGGGACGATGTCGATTTCTTCAAGTGTCTAAGCACATGTGGAGATGGGTTGTATGAGGCCGATTTCGGGTGGGGGAAGCCTATATGGGTTAGCTTGGTTAGTTTAGGTTACAAAAACACTTTTGCATTGAGTGAAACAAAAGTAAGTGGTGGAATTGAAGCTTGGGTGACCTTAAATGAATATGATATGGGAATATTTGAGCATGATTTAGACCTTCTTGAGTTTGCTTCGCCAAATCCAAGTGTCTTAGAAATGGATGAAGGATTTGAGTTGTTGAAAGAAGTAGAGTCAAGGTTGATGTTTGATGACACTACTCAAAACCTTACATTACTAACATGGTGAATGGTGATGTAAATCAATAACTAATTATTAGCCATTTTTTTTTAATGCGACACACCATTTTAAGATTGAATGTATCAATTAGGAAAAATCGTCCATAATTGCCAAGGTTTGGAGGGTTTTTGCGAGAAACTAACGTATAATTTTTTATTTTTTGTTTGAGAACCACCACTATTAGACAATTTGTTTGTTGATTCATGCAAAGGGTATTGTTCCGACGTTGACTAACACAATAAGTTGAGAAATGAAAATAGTTATTCGAATGTCTTTCGTACATCAAAATTATCTATACCAAAACACCGACCCCATTTGACTATACCGTACTAAGTAAGAACAAAAGTTTGTGAACAAGTTAAAAGTGTTAAACTCATTTTGGCCAAAATTAGCAAAATTCTGACCAAGCAACACAAGCAAGCATGAATAATGTTGCWGGCTAATTTAAATAATTTCGAGCAATAATCTTGAAAGTTTAAGTTTATCTGGAACTTGTATATATTTTTCAAGATGCAACCTTATCTAATCAAAACATTAAAAAAAAACATAAAAAACTACATACTTATAGTTTATATAAAAGTGAAAGTTAAATTCGCATGATGATTACCATCAAAGCCAAGGTTCTAATCATCAATTAAGGATTCTAATTAATAATTAACACTTTCAAATTACCCTCATTTGAAGCAAAGAAGTTGATTCACATGCATAACTTAATTCACACTCCTACTAAATTTGTACTAGTAATGCTAATTAACCCTTTAGTACTATATATAATGATGGTGTCACTTCATTTCTATAAACCAACCTTAACCTTCAAATCATTTCTAAAGACCAATTCAACCTCAATCTTTAGTAAATTAACTATGGCAAGCACAAGCACAAGCACAGATCAAGGCATATGCTTGCCATACGAAGAAGCTATCAAAACACTGCCCGAGTTCATGAAAGGTAACGACGAGCACGAGCAATTTGAACTTGCAATGTTTTTATCGCAGGTTGATCAGTTGCATAAGCCTGATGGTACCAATGTTAGTGCCGAATCAATTCTAGATTATGTTAAGCATATTCTTGAACTCGCCTTTGGAACCAAAGAGGTGACTGCTCAGGTATATATGGTAGTAGCAACAAGTTGTACATTATCGAATGTTCCAAGCTATATTGTGCGATGTATGATAGATTTTTCTAACAGTAGCATTCTGTTTTGGTGTTACGTTACAGAGTGAACTGCCACAAGTATTTGATCAATTGTTCCATTTTACCGGGGAAATTGCCACTGAGGTGATATATTTTTCCATCCTATTTCATTTTACGCGTTTAATGTTAATCGTAAGAGCTAGTGTACATTAAAAGTGAAAATGTATGTTTTTATATAGTAGTTAATTATAAGAAAATTTTGTGAGTAACCTCGCGACTTTTTTTTGTTTTTTTGTTTTTTTTTTTAAATTAAACCCCATGATTTTGCCTCCGTTATTGAAATTAACCCCAACTTCATTTTACTTAAGTTTTAACAGATTTTGTGAAATTACTATTCTACCCCTCACTTTCATTTCTCTTTTCTTCAATCCCTTTGACTTCTCTTCATCTCTTTCCTTCGACGCTCCTTCAATTCTTCATCTCTTTCCTCAACCTCCCTCACATTCAGTCAAATTCACTCTCATATCTCAATTAATCTCACCCAAACACTCAAATTCCTCACATTAATTCACCAAAATTTCTTTTCTTTTTGTTTTTAACCCAAATTTCTGGGGGTAATTTCAATAACGTACGGTGGCAAAGTCATAGGGTTATTAACAAAAAGTGTGAAAGTCGTGGGAGTTATTCACAAAATTTCCTAATTATAAATGATCCGACTAAAAGAACAAACATAACCTATTCATTGAAGATTGCAAGCAAATTCATCAACGATGTTGACTTTCACAACATCACCCTCGGCGTATTGAGTCTACTGCAACAATTTTCGTGGGAAACCAAGGTGGCTCTAGCAGTAACAACATATATACTGACCTTCGGAGACTCGGGGCGAAACTTGTGCGTCGATTCTAAGTTATCGATCAATAAATTACCGAGGTTTTTGGAGCTTTTGCTCGAAATAACTATCGGCATTGTCGAGTTTGAGAAGCTAGTATACATGACATCTGAGGATCCACAAGTCAAGGTTTCACGTACGCATTTCATCGTTGATGTATATTGGATCACCAGAGCGATTGTTGCTATTTCCGCATCTCACATCAACACTATATCTAACAAAGGTCACAAGTAAGGCTATATGTTCTTGTAACTGTATAAATAATGTTCCCCATCGAAGAACTTTTTGAATATCAAATTCTTACAATATACTATCTTTTACCCCCACACACCAATCATTTTACTTAACTTTTATCAGATTTTGATGAATTATAATTCTACCCCTCACTTTCATTTCTCTTTTCTTCAATCCTTGGACTTCTCTTCATCTCTTTCTCGACTCCCCTTCAATTCTTCATCTCTTTCCTCAACCTCTCCTCACATCACTCAAATTCACTCTCATATCTCAATTATCTCCCAAACACTCAAATTCCTCACATTAATTCACCAAAATTTCTTTCCTTTTTGTTTTAACCAATTTCTAAGGTAATTTCAATAACGTACAGTGGCAAGTCATGGAGTTATTACAAAAAGTAGAAAGTCGTGGAGATTTTTCACAAAATTTCTAATTATAAATCATCCGACTAAAAAGAACAACATAACCTATTCATTGCAGATTGCAAGCAAATTCATCAACGATGTTGACTTTCACAACAGTAACTCGGCGTAT
>SNQN01000388.1:0-18103 GCA_008642245.1 Bassia scoparia | reverse complement strand
TGGGTAAATAAGTTGCACACAGTTTTTATTTCGTAATATACTATATATATATGATAATATTTAATTACTAAAAGGGCTATAAAATCCTTTTTTACATATTAAAAAGGGATATAAAATCAGAAAACTTAAATTAGGAAATTTTTCAATTTTTTTAAAAAAATCTTCTATAATCAAGTTTATACGCGGGTTGCACGAGTAAGTAGTGGATTATCTGTTGAATAAATGAATAATAAAACAGGCTACTGTGACTCACTGGTTGACTATAAGGCGCTTCTCAGTATACCGTTCTTAATTTATGAGGGGGATGCTATATGAGCAATAGCATCTGGTATTAGTAACTTTTTCTAAACTACGTTTAATAATTATGCTCACATATAAATACTATAAAGGTTTCCCAGACATATTAATTACGAACATTATAGTCATCGAGAGGATTTATTAAAGCTCTTATGAGATAGACTTAGTAAGAAATCTCATAGGCATTTAAGCATTGTACAGCGCGTCCGTCTGTGGACGCTTTAGGGAGGAGATCGTCATACTATTACGTAAGTGACAAACTGTTTCCGACGGTATATTATTAAGAGCATCGAACGACGAGGATTGTAAGGTTAGTCGGGTGTTGGGGAGGAAGACCTGGGTTAAAATAATTATAAAAGGTCATACTGGTACGTACTCACAGGATCCTCCTCGCACGGCCGCTTACAACTAGTGTTAACAATCGACATTTAATCTATCCTGGAGCCTCGTTATTTGCAACTTATTTTTGTTTAGGTTTTAATCAATAAACTTTATATTACCTGAACCATCACGTATTTATCAAACTTGTTTGTTTAACCCAAACTTATTATTTTTAATTTATACGAAATTATTATTTGAGAGGGTGAAACATTATGAATTAATTATAAACTTATTTGAACTTTAATTGTACATATGAATTTAATTTATGATCCTCATTACAAAAATAATGCATCAATGATTTTTTTGTTTCTTGATTGTTGTTGGAATGAAGCTAAGAGTAAACTACTGATACTATTTTTCCAAAGGGTTATGAACACATTTTCCTCACTGTGTGTAAATTCATATAATACTCTATTATATTATTTGGAGGGTAATGCGCACGTGTGTCATCGACAATCCGAGGTAACCGGGGACACAGAGTGAGAAGGATCAAATTTTATACCAGTCGCACTCCATATATATGGATACAACCAAATACTATAATATAAAAAACTATTCACTATTTGCAAAAATAGTCACCAAAATCAATGCTAGGGTCTTCTTGCAGATCGATAGGAAGAGTACCCTTATTTATGTGTCTAAATAAAGAAATTATTAAAATCTCTCATATATCGAAATTGATCTGTATCACTTTATTGCACAGTAGCATGTGTGTATATAAAACTATTCATACTACGTTTTGATACAATAGCAACACCCAAAAAACTGAGGCAAGTATACAACTCTTTAAACAAATAATTTACAGAAATATCATATTGTCACCATCCTCCATATCCGTGACGAGGGGGGTGTAGATCACTTCAACACCGCGCTAATCGATTTGTTATAATCGTTCAGCATGGCTTTGCGACACTCGTATATATAGTACGATTATATTGAAGAACATGTTGTATAACGTGATATTTGTTGATACATGATAGAACATCTGTCACCCTGGTTAAGGTTCCCGTGAGTAAATACATGCATTGAATCAAGATGCAAACAAGTAGCATGGGGATTAATAAAAAAGTCTTACAAAGTATTTTAATTTTAAAGTACCTATAAAAAAAAGGAAAAATTCTATATGGTGGTCTCGAGGTTTCACCTTTACATATGGTAACAACTAAAATTTCATATTTATTAGTGGCGCTGGGTTTTGTAAATTATAATAGTGACACTAAGGTTTTTTTATTTTCTATATGTGACAAAACCTAAACTTAACCACCAACTCGCTTCACCAAACCACCCACAATCATTAACCCGCTTAACCAAGCCAACCCACCAACTTTCTCTCCATATTCCCCCGCCACTACAAAGCCCTGCCGCGTCATCAATACCCCACTTCTAGCCCCCCAGGCGCGTTTGCAGCACCAACAACGCAACATTGTAAAGAAATCACATTAGGGGAAATTCAAAAATAAATTGGGGACAATTGGGCAAAATCAACTAATTCGAAAAATCCTAAATGTAGACAATGAAATTTAAGGAAATTCAAACTCGAAAAATCGAATTGGAAAAAGAGAATTCGAAAATCCCTAATTCATAAAATCAATGGTGACGATGAGGGGGCTACTGCGATGTGGTGGGTTGAAGGAGCTGCTCGATGGTGTTGAGGCTAGGTGACGATGGTGGGGTCGGGGCCCTAATTGGCTTTTGGTTCTTTGTGAGAGTTTTGCGATGTAAGTGTGTCTAAGTGGCTATTGTGGGTACAGTGCGATGATTGCGGGCTGGTGCAATGGTGGGGGGTGACTGGTGGTAGGAGGTTAGGTGGCTGATGTTGGTAGGTAAGAAAGGGAGAGAGAAAGGTGGTGGTGGGCTGATTTGGTGAATGGTTTAGGTTGTGAGGGCTTTCTAAAGGTTAGGTTTATCACAATTCACCATGTGAAAATTAGAAACTTTTAAGCTATTATGTGTAATTTACAAAATCTTTAGACCCACGATATAGAAATAAAAAAATTTAGTTGGCCACCGTATATATGTAAAACGTGAAACTCTAGGTAAGACACATTTGAGAGATTTTTAAGAGGACTACAAATTGAGGTTATTGTTGGGATCTAATTAAGCGGGAAAAATATATTATTTCATTAATTAAAAAAAATGGCTTATCTATCTCCATTTTTAGTACTCTTTTAAAATAATTTAATTTGTTAACAACCAATAACAATATGAGATTTTACCAAACTACTTTTTCCGAAAAACGGATTTGTTATACTATCAAAATTTGCACGACATAGTTCATACGTTGGCATAAAAAAATAGTCTCACGAACGTAGTCTACACGTAGTTCCTAACGCTCCATGTAACTATGACAATTATAATAAGTTACGTATGAAATACAGTCGCAAACATATCGCGTGCATCAAAAAAAACTAGTCAAAATACGTGAAAACAATTAATTTCTTTCTTATAATAAAATTTCTCCATAGTTTCAATCCATTCCACTAAGATACCAACTCTCTTTTTTTTGTTTTTTTTTTTAACTCCTCTTTATTCAAATCTTTTCAATTCATTTATGATTGTAAATGGGTTAAGCATTAACCCCATACAAACCCAGGCCTGAACAACAAGTGGAAAATCAACTCAAGGAGGCAATTCTTGGTAAAGAAGGCACAATGCCAACTTGAAGCGTACATGATTCCCATTCACACAACCTAGTTCTATAAATCACAATTACAAAGTCAAATGGTCCCATGAAAAATGGTATTACAATTCTCTTAAAGTAAAACATATCTCAAAATAACCTTCTGACTTCAGTTTCAGAGAGTTTTTTCGGACCAACGTTCGATGTGTAGTGACATTTTATTCTGAATGGAACAATCAAAGGCAGAAAGACGAACTTCTTCAACCATACAACACAACGCTTCCTCAATCAAATTCAGACAAGATCTAATTAGGATCGTATTTTTCACCACGAACCAATTGTGAATTATACAAAACACCTCTAATGAGTTTTGTGAATATAATTCATGCACTGTGCATGGTGTAAATGTTTGAACAGACCATTGTGTGCACTTTGAAGGTAAATCTATTCAGTTTTTTCACCATAACTAGAATTAGAGATTTCACAGATGAAGCAAACAAAGTTTGACTCACCTAATATAAACTTAAAGTTCAATCGACAACAAAGTCCAAAGAAGAAAAACGAGAAAACTAAAGCGTCATATATAGGAATTATTTGTCTACAAGTAATTATGAATTAATGTATGCCAAAAATAAGGTGATGCAACTTGCAAGTGGTTTTTTGTTGATTAATTAAATATCCTTTTCGACTTGTTTCACGACGTAATCCAACTCGTGACTTGTTTAATTTCCCTTGCACATTATTCTTTTCCTTTTCTTTCTAAAGGTTGTTTTGGTTTTGAATTGAAATTTCAATACTCCCTCTGTTCCATAATGTTCTACCCAGTTACTGGTCAACGCTTCCAATGCATGTTTTGTTTCGGTTATATTTTTTAGTTTACATTTGTGAAAATTGATAACGATGAATATAATGATCTACATTAATAACGAATCAAAAACAAGATCCCCACACATCACTATACGTTTTACTCTTAACATTAAAGTTTATTTGCAAATTCCATTCCACTTGTGAATAGTTGAAAAAAAAGAGTGTGCATGAACATTTATGGAACGGAGGGAGTAAATTTTGTGTTCATATACTCTAGGAATTGCAAATAAAGAGTGTTTGTTAGTTTGATTTGCATGAAATAGTAAAAATGTAGGAATTGGAAATTATTCTTGGAAAGTAAGAATTCCCACGAAATATGGTAAATAACCTTACCTTTACTTCTCCTTGATAATTTTAGAATTTCAAGCTTGGATACATCGAAGGCACTGTCAAAGAACCAGAAACAGGTTCGAAGGAGTATCAAAAATGGTCAAGAAATGATTATATGGTGAGATCATGGATTTTTAAGTCCATGAATGACAAATTGGCTGATAGTTTGATTCTTTGTGAATCAGCCAAACAACTTTGGGATGAATTGCTTGAACGATATTCTGTCAGTAGTGCACCCCATCTATATGCATTACGGAGGGAATTAACCAAGATCGAGCAAGGAGAAGGCTCAGTGGCAGAGTACTACTGCAAACTCAAACAGGTAACAGACGAGATTGCTTCTTTGGAAGCATACCCTGTGTGTGAGTGTGAAGCAAAAAAACATGCTCTTGCAACATTCTGAAGAAGGTGATGGAAATGCAAGAAAAGACCAAGGTGATTGATTTTCTGATGGGTTTAAATGTCAGAAAAAATCAAGGTGTGGTGGCTAACATCATTGGAATGGATCCTTTGCCGAATCTAAGCCGAGCATATCATATTGCTCAACAAGCCGAAAAACAAAGAATGATGCAAGAGAGTATCGAGGAAGCAAAGGAGCATGAGGTAAGTGCCTTTAATGTAGCCAAAATGAGGAATAAACCTATAAGACAAATTTCTAAGGAAGAAAAGAAGAAACTAAAATGTGATTATTGTGGCAAAAGAGGCCACGAAATGAAGGGCTGTTTTATTATCAATGGATTCCCTGAATGGTGGAAGGGATCCACAACAGCAAATGGAGGAAAGATAGTTGCAAACGTGATCAAGGAAGATTATGAAGATGATCCACTGACTAGTCCCAAAGGCGAAAGCAGTAGCAATTCGATTATGGCAAACAAGGATCTTGTCAATAGTGTGGTACAAGAGGTAATGAAGGCTATGGAGGCTCGGGCTAGTCAAGGTAACACTACTCACAGTTTTGCAGGTAGTGTAGTGATTTCTAATGTCTCGAACATTTTGAGTTTTTTTGATAAAAATGCTTGGATTATTGATTCGGGGGCAAGTGATCATATTGCTGGAAATATAAGGTTGTTTGATAATTTATTTTGTTTAAATAAGCCATATAAAGTGGGACTACCAGATGGAACTATTAAAATTATCAGACATGCTGGTACAGTGACTTTGTCGAACCATATGCAGCTTGATAAGGTTCTCTATCTTCCAGATTTTAAGCACAATCTTTTGTCCTTAAGTAAACTGCTTGAGGCAAAGGATTTAGATGTGTTATTTTACAAAAATGAATGCATTTTACAGGACCATTGCTCTAAGATTCGAGTAGGAGAAGGGAAGAAGTTTGGAGGAATTTATAAATTGCAGTTGAATAAAGAGATAGCAAAGGATGAAGAAGGAGTTCGAATGATTGGTGCTGTTCAAAATATTGAAGATGGTGCCAAAGAAAATAAATTAAATTATTTAAATAAATTGCATGCTAGGTTAGGGCATGCATCCTTAGGGAAATTGCAACGACTGAATGGTTGTAATTTTGGTTTGAAACATTTGTTTTGTGATACTTGTTGTTTGGCTAAGCATCACAGATTACCTTTTGTTTTGAGTAATAAAATTGCTAATGAACCTTTTGATTTGGTCCATATTGATCNAGTAATAAAATTGCTAATGAACCTTTTGATTTGGTCCATATTGATCTTTGGGGGCCTTATAAAATTAAAACCCTAACCGGAGCAAGATATTTCTTGACAATTGTTGATGATAATAGTAGGGTGACTTGGACACATTTGWTGTCTARTAAGGAGCAGGTGATAGGGATAATTGAGGGTTTTATAATACATGTAGAAACCCACTTTGGAAAAAAAATCAAAACCATTCGAAGTGATAATGGAACAGAGGTATTGAATAAACAATGTCGAGAAATATTTAGGTTAAAGGGAATCGTCCATCAAAGGAGTATTCCAGGGGTGGCACAGCAAAATGGAAGGGTTGAACGTAAGCATCGACACCTAATTGAAATGGCTAGATCATTACGAATTCATGCAGAGCTACCTAAAGTTCTTTGGGGTGAGTGTGTTCTTGCCAGCACACATATTATCAATTTGCTACCAACAGCAGTATTGGGATGGAAAAGTCCTTATGAAAGATTGTTTGGGAAGGAACCTACTTATGATCATTTAAAGGTCATTGGATGTCTTTGTTATGGAAAAGATGCATCAAGAAGTTTTGATAAATTTGAAGCCAAGGGTGTTCGAAGTGTTTTCGTTGGCTATCCTTATGCACAAAAGGGGTATAAATTGTATGATTTGGAGAATCATAAACTTTATGTATCAAGGGATGTAATTTTCGAAGAAGAGATATTTCCATACCTTGTACAAAATAAAAGCAAAAATGATTTAAAGCTAACACTTAATAAAATGCAAGATGTTCATATTGCAGGAGAAATTCCTTTGTTGGAGGAGAATGATGAATCCAACATCATAAATCAAGATGATGTGCAACCTGAAAATGTCCTGGCCGAAGGAAATGAAGAATTCCAGGAGCAAGATGATACTGTCAATGAAAAGAACAGTCCAATAAACCTCCGAAGGTCCAGCCGCAATATACGTACACCAACCAAATTCAAAGAGTTTGAAGCAACTATCGTTGGCCATAATACAGTAGATGGTGATGAGCATCAATCGCCTGCTTTTCTTGTCCATTCTATACCATGGCATGAAGAAGAATACTTAAAGACTTTTAACAATGTCATTAAAGTAAAGGAACCAAATACTTATCAGGAAGCAGTGAAGGATGAAGGTTGGATCAAGGCCATGGATGCTGAAATTCATGCTCTTGAAAAAAATGAGACATGGGATTTAGTTGATTTACCAAAAGGACAAAATGTCATCAGATGTAAATGGGTTTTTAAAACCAAATACAATCCAGATGGCACTGTAGAAAGGCTCAAGGCTCGACTTGTGGCACGAGGAGATAAACAAAGAGAAGGTAAAGATTATAAGCATACGTTTTCCCCTGTAGCAAAATTTGCTACTGTGCGAATTGTAATGGCAGTAGCAGTTGCACAAGGATGGGGGCTCAATTAATTGGATATTAATAACGCTTTTCTACATGGCACATTGGATGAAACTGTGTACATGCATGTTCCTCCAGGATACAAACACAGTTCTCCAGGAAAGGTATGCAAACTCAAGAGGAGTTTATATGGGCTTAAACAAGCATCACGGCAATGGAACAAGGCTCTCACCCACTTTCTTATTGGATATGGTTTTACTCAATCTCGACATGATTAATCTTTATTTATTCGAGACAAAGAAGGAAAAATGTGTGTCGTATTGGCATATGTGGATGATTTTGATCACTGGAGATGATCTTGAGTTTTACTAGATTCTGAAAACAACTCGATGAGGAGTTTACATCAAGATTTGGGTGAATGCATATTTTCTGGGTTGAAGTAACCGTAACAGAAGGATTGATCTTAATCAACAGAATTTATTGGATCACTTGAACACTTATGCTAATTGCAAAGCGCGCACTCTCTTCCTTCGGCGTATGAATTACAAATGAAGAGGAAGATATTATCAGAATCCAAAAGAATATCGAAGTTGCAATAGGTAAGTTATTACCTAATAACAAGACTGACATTTCTTTGGGTGCAACAACTCAGTCATTCATGATTCCCGGAAGCACTTGGAGGTCATGATTCATGGCTCGTATTTCAAAGGCAGCTTAATTGGCGTATTTTTCCTGCAAACGCTCCTATATACGCAGCTTGCGAGCGATGGAGGGGCATTGTTTTTAGTCGAAAATCTATTATCTCGGTTATGTGTTTATTGGAGATAGCCTGTAACCTTGGAAGACCAAAAGCAAAAGTAATCCTAAATCTCGCAGAAGCTGAGATCGAGTATGTTCTCAAGCATAGTGAAAGTTGTTTGGATTTCTGAGTTCTTGAGGATTTGAAGATTGTGGTCCTACCATTCGTAACGCTATGCGACAATCAATGCTCATTACTTGCTTCAATCCTGTGTCACGACGACTACAACACATCGAAAATTATTCATTCAATATTTTCGAGATACATTATGTTGGTTTCTTGCTATTGCATTAGTGCGTATCTCTTCAAATTGCTGATGTTCTTCTAAAAGGTCTTAGTCGAGATACAGTGGTTTTTTCTTCTAGTGGGAGTTAGCGGCTGATCAGTGTCTACCCACCCCCGCAACTTGAGGGGGACGTAGCAACGAATGAGTTCCGCATAATAATAGACTAAAAGAATATCTTGAATATACTGATAATCAAGGCTGATTACAACAAGATTCCGATAAGAGTGATAATCCGCACCCCCACCGAATCATAGTATATTATTCTGTTTTTATCCTCCTATTTTCTAGCTTATTGTTATTCTATGTACTTAATTATAGGATTGTATATTGTATTTTTAGGTAGATATATTTTCTTGCTTTGTTTAGCTTCTGAACGAGCATGTATATAATGGCTTTTCAGCCTTTG
This sequence comes from Bassia scoparia, assembly GCA_008642245.1. NCBI lineage: Eukaryota > Viridiplantae > Streptophyta > Magnoliopsida > Caryophyllales > Amaranthaceae > Bassia > Bassia scoparia. Next base: position 9,120 of record SNQN01000388.1, on the reverse strand, counting down.
TGAATAATGTGAGAAATACAACAATTACAAAACCCTAAAATCTCTCCTGTTTCTTCAGTTATTTTTTTTAAAAACAAAACCGCTAATATTTATCTATCTTTTAAGTAACAAACAAATATATAACAAACCTTAATTGTAGGATCTCACGTGAGAGTAGGTAAGGGGTGTATATTGCTAGGTGGGGAGTGGTCTACCATATAGGCGTTGGGTATTGCATGCCTCGCATTTCCTCGGTCCTTAAAACTTGCCCCTTCATCTTCTTCTCCATACCAGAAGTGTAGAGATGAAGGATAAACAAGAATAATTAGGAAGCATCTTGCTAGTATTCACCCCTTCTTTCCCTAATTTCCTTTTCTTTTGCCTCATTTGCACTTGCTTCGCATATGGATATGCGATAATTTATACAAAAATATTTTTTAAATAAAATTTTAATATTTTATACTCCCTTCGTTTAAGGTGAAAAATAGGGGGATTTTACAATTTTTATATTTAAATTAGATGATTCTCAACCACTAGATGAAAGGAAATGGACTCTCCATTTCCTCTAAGAAATGGAGAGGATCCATACTTCAATTGACATTATTTATTAGAGGTAAAATATTTAATTGTTTCAAGTAAAGTGCATGTAACAGATGGATTAATTTAAAAAATATATATTTTGTAAAATCGGATATCGAATATTCGTAGTATCTGATCTGAATTTTTTTTAATATCAGATATCCGAAACATTTAAGATCAGATACAGTCATCAAATATCCAAATTTTCAGATACCCAATCCGAAAACGGATATCATATCAGATCGAATATTCGATCTGTGCTCAGGCATACTAGGTAAGGTGAAGGAGGCTTTTCGTCCACGCCACTAGGTAGGGTGAAGGAGACTTCCCAGACACGTCACAAGTGCAGGTCCTGAAGCATCTGCAAGAAGGAGAATAATCCTTATAGGATTATTTCCCATGCGGGTTTGAAGTCCCTTGTTCTTGAGACAGACTCTTTCAAGGTGTACTCCCACTTGCAAGGAAAGTTACAGGAGAATTCTTATTTTGGTTCTATAATTCAGGATATTTTGCACATTGTCAAGTTTTGTCGTTTTGTTTCTTTTTCTCATACTAAGCGTGATGGAAATAGGGTAGCTCATGAACTAGCTCGTTTGTCCTACAACTTTGATGAATTGTGGGTTTGGCTGGAGGACTATCCTCCCCAAATCTCAACCTTTGTAAGCATGGATGTTTTAGCTAATAATAATTGAGCTCTCTTTTCTCGTCAAAAAAAAAGTACTGTGTATGAGAGTTCTCAAGATGTGGGTAATAATAAGTGTATAGTAAATGAGTTCCAATGAGGTATTTAAAGGTATTTTGACCTTCCCTCGAAGCTCTAGTCGAGTGTCACTCACCGGAACCACTTTGACCAATTTCAACTAATAAATATACTTCTTCCTATACAATTTTTTGTAATGGGTTTAACATTATTCTAGTTGAATTTCTCCATCATACGAACTTAAGGGTGACACGTGGCATGATCTGGGTTTGCCATTTGTCATGTAAACTAGTTGGTAGCACGAGATATTTGTCCCAATACAMGGGTGACACATGGCAATTGTTTAGAATAKCTCATCGGAAAAATTGTARAGATTTAAACTACATCAGGTCTAAAGTAAGATTGATCTGGTACACCTAACTTAGATAATAGTGTTTAGAATATCTCATCGGAAAAATTGCAAATTAAATATTAATCCGAAGTTTTAGCTATCTTCCACCATTAATCCAAAGTTTGATTTTTCCTTCCTAAATTAACTAGTTGTCACATATTTTCAATATTGGTCATTAGACCTTGGAAGCTACCTATTAATTTCATATTTACCCATAACCAGTACTCTTTAGCTGTATATTTTTTCCCTCGTTTTCAAATAGTGATAGGGCAACGTGATGAAATGGAGAGTGGATTATGCTATTCGACTCCAACCACTAGAATTTTCGAATTCAAATTTTGGACTTCTGACTCTGCTTATTAGATCGATCCGATCTTGGACTCTACATAGCAGCTTAAAACAGACCGACATATCTGTTTTCGTTGAAGAACGAAAGACATATTCTAAATAACAAAACATAAAGCAGCTTAGAACAGTTGTAGTGAGGAATGTCTCTTACTATGACTGTGCAGCCTTGAAAACACTTATTTTTCCTTCATTTTCTATATTTATCATCATTACAAGTTTTACAATGTAGTGTTTTACTGATTTAGGGCTTTCTTTATTTCAAAACTTCAATACATAAAAGCACCCGTACATTCAATCAACATTATTATATTGGCAGCCGATGTTATATACAATTGTAGCTTCTTGAAGATTATTTAAGCTTCTGCTATAACCTTTAATATTTCATTACTTCCGAAAGTAAGTGGCTGGATATCTTGTAACTATCTTCAAATAAAAATCCTCAAACTCCGAGATTTGAAGTCATTGTAGCTATGGCCTTATAGGTGACACCAGCTCGGGGGCCACCCCACGGACACATTACATATTTCACGAATGCTTTGAGGTGAAGAAGACAACAAACCGATATGCTCTGTTGGAAGGGATTCAATGAGTACACGATGCTCTCCACTCTTGTATTCTTCGTTGGTTATTGATTCTGAGTGACACATTGCATGGAATAAGTTTGAGGCATTTTGTTCCGAAATCACCTTTTGTAAGGTGGTTTTATGTCACAAACCACCTTTAATGTAAGCATATATTTTCAAAAAACCACTTTTGTAGCAAAGTTGTTGTTGACCAACTACTGTGGCCGGTTTTCCGGCCAGACTTGACAGGCATGTGCCGGTAAACCCTGACTTCATCAAGTTGGTTTTTTTAATTTTTTTTTTCTTTTTGACCGCCTCCCACAACACACCCCTTCCAGACTCATGCGCCTCCACATCCGTACCCACTCCACCACCTCGACCACCTCCGCTCGAACCCACAACCCGTTGAACGCCACCCTCGACCACAGAACCTACTCCACCTCAACGAACCATCCACTTACCTCGCCGAAACTCGCAAACACCCACCCCGAATTCTATTTGGCCCATAAACAACCCACAAGCACCCATCAGTCCGCGAACTCACTCGGGCACTCTGTAATTTTCCCAAATTGATTTGGGTTTTACTATTTGGAGGAATTGGATTTCACATTTTTGAGGGGCTTTCAGTTCAGGGTTTGGGTGGTGCGCGCTTGTTGGTTTCGTGAGGAGGAGGTGCGAATATGGGTTGCGAGGGAGTGTATGTGAGGGGGAGGAGGTAGGTGGAGGTGCTTGCGCGAGGTGGTCCATTTGGGCAGTGGGTGGAGTTGTGGGTTGCGGGTTTGTGATGGTAAAATAAACGGTGAGGTGGTTCATTTGGGTTATGTGACGGTGGTTGGTGGAGGGTACGGGGTGGGAGGCAGAGCTGGTAAGGGGGGATGGTGGAGTGGTCTGTGCGAGAGGCGGCAAAAAGACATTTTTTTTTTAAAAAACAAACTTATAAGTCAACGCATTGGTCAAGACGGAAACGCGCCGGTGAGTGGTCAACAAAACAACTTTGCTACCCAAAAGGTGGTTTTGACAGATAAGCTTACCAAAATGATGGTTTGTGACAAAATCACCTACAAAAGGTTGGTTTTTATGACAAATCTGCTAAGTTTGATAAACAAGTTTGCTTTAGTTACTGAAGAGAGTGAGAATTACAAATACGGAAGTCTGTATGGTTTACAAAGGATTGAATACTTGATAATAGTCACCAATGTTAACAAATAAGAGCACGCGAAGTGGTTATCAAGTATGATCATTTGCCATACATTTGATTGCAGCCCACTACTTGATCCTGCAAAGCGACACTGCTCAAGATGCCGGTTATTTGTGTGTGAAGCGGCCCCAAATGTCTTGTTACGGTTCTGAGACAGAGGTGGATAATACTGGCAAACATGTTTCTTACTTTCCTAGATAGGCCATTTAAGCTCAATTCTCGGCGCTTAGCCCCAATCCTTCAGATAGCATTCCATGAAGTTTTCGGCTAGTTGCTTCATTCCTTATCATACTGTAGTAACTCATTCCTGCAGAACAATTTTTTTGCTTCAAGACTATTTCTAGTTAATTTACCGATTTCCCAAGTATGTTGAAAAACCACACCAAATGACTACAAGAGTGAAAAATAAGGTCTTGTGGTGGAATATGATAGTTATCACTGGCACAAAAGATCTTAACCTGCCAAACTGAGGGATTGCATCGGTACTTCAACGGGATTGGCTTTAGGTAAAAAGTAATCGGAAATTGCCAGTGTGTCAGACCAGCTATGCACTTTAGAAAAGAACAAATTAAGAATTACGAGGCAGAACCCTACTCCACTTACTGCCTGGTGTGAAGTGAATCTCGGCGCATAAAGCCTGCAACTATCTCTTGTGGATAAGCTCGATGGAAAGTGTAGACCTAAAGATGTTACTCCAAATGCAGTAATCCGTGATGAAACATTTACGGTCTCAACGATTGTTTCGACTCAAGAAAAGTGACTTTGAACTCACAAAATTCAGAACATACGTCAGCAGGTTCATACTCGGAATATTGAGCAAGGAAAAACAAAGGGAGGCAGAATACTTATCTTTTATTTATTTTAATTATTTTCTAATTTTTAGGATTTTTTTAAAATCATTATATTAAGAGTTGATCTCCATAATTTCCACTTTTCATCACATTCTTCACATTTTTTTGAGCTCACCGATTTTTAGATTATTTTTCTATTTTCTAACAATTTTTCTATGATTTTTATAAGTTTTTATACCAGAGAGGAAAATACAAAAAAAATACAATACACAAAAGATACTTCCGAAAATACGTGGACCGTTTCTAGAACACTCTGGAACTCTTGCTTGGAGAGCAAAGAGGAGTTGTCTGGTGCGTCCATCAGGCAATCACTATTATGGAAATAAGGATCGGAGGAAATCAAAATACGCGGAGAGGTCATATACACAGGGAACCTACGTATTACGCAGGCTTCCTGCGTCTATACGCAGGTTTGCTCCTGTTTTTCCCTCTGCCTTATAATACGTGCCTGCCTTGCTCATTCTCGAACAGACGTCTATTCTATTCTCCCCGTCTCTAAACTTGCGTTATTCTTTCTTCACTCTCTCGATACTCTAAATTAATATTCATTCTCGAGTTCTAAGCATCATTCTGTTTCGAATTAACAAAGCGAAACTCAAGGTATAAATCTGAGAATTACTCACTAACATTTGATCTACTTAATTCCTTTTGTCACTTTTAATTTGAACTATTATTATTGCGAAGTTTCAATTAAATCAACACATGTATAATCACTTTTTATTTTGATTCATTGTAAATAAATAGGGTATAATGTTTCACTTTCGTAATTTCTTGTACTTTATATTTGCATTGTTATGTTTATTGTTGCTGGTATTACTAACATTTCTCTTTGTGTTTTGGTATAGCCATCTTTAACGAATCGTTTTATTCGATTTTAATCGTTTTACTTCGTATTTGAACTAACAATATTTTGATATGCAGTTGACAAGGTGGAGGATGGCGACATAATATATATATTGGTTTTCATATTTAGTGTAATTTCTATGGTGGATGTATCCATATTGATATATATATTCTATTCGCACTGTACTATACCTGCTTAACCAAGACCGGCATTCATTGCGTCTCCATTAAGCATCAGATAATCATGGACGACCGGCTTTTATAGGCACCTTTATTAAATAGTGACTAACAATCAAATGTCGCCTTATCCATGGTAGAAGTCTCTTGTTGTACATATAGCAACCCGCCTAGTAATATTAGGTTTTAGTGCAGCTCTTCAAGATTCATTATCAATAGGCTTCTTGAATTTCACTGGTTATGAAGTTTATTGGAATATCAATGAGGACCGAGTAGAGCGCCTACATGCGGGGGATTTGGCGCTTACTGATATCAATACATACATGTCCGCCGAACCACAACTTTTGGTTACTGGACTATTGTGGGTGCACAGTTTGGCCAATGTTTCGGGCGGTCCTGTGAAACCTTCATATGACACCCGGGTGAGCCGATCCCTTAATTCTGACACACACCCAACGCATTCAAATGCGGAGGTATTCATGACCATGAAGCTGAGGTCACGCCCCCTAAGGGAGGCGAAGCCTTACAGAAAGCTTGGCAGCATTGATCAGACGGTGAGGAGTGAGGCTGAACATCCGTGATTTATCACTTGAAAGATACCAACTTAGCTGGATGCATCGGTAGCTGCTCAGCTGATACATTCCATTGCTGACTCCGAAAAGATGGTCAATGGTAGTATCCATCAGGTTATTTATAGATGAGCTATAGGCTGTTGAGTTTTGGATCACAAGGGGCCTCAGGTGGGTGGATGAAACAGTGCGTGGATCTTGAGTTATGCCTGATCAACTAGACCCTTCACTCAAAGTTGGGTGTCCAATTCTTTCATTTCTTTTATCCGTCATCACTTAGGACGTCTATATGATTCATGCTGTATCGTAAGATGAGGTTTGTTCCTGTTCAAGGAATTACAAAACACAGAGACACAACTAGGTGTGCGTAATAATGACGGAGATGACAGCTAGGCAGTACGTGCTATCCGTCAATGTCTGAGAATGAGGCCACTGGTGCTCTACCGGTAACTGCAAAAACAGCAAACTGTGACAAACCCGAGGAGATTTCCGGCGGAAGACCCTCCGATGCTTAAGTCAGCAAGAGAGAGACCTAAGCTGAGGCTCGAGCAACGTAGATGTAAGTGCAGACTATACTCGGTGCCGGTTCAGATTAGGATACTGGAGTGGACTCATCAACTCCTTTTTATAGGGATTATGGTGAGGTTGACTGTGATGCTCGTTTCCCAATGTGTGGGGACAACCTTGACATATTAGCAATGTGGGATAGAGTCTAGGCCACCTGTCAGACTTGCTCTCGTACCCATTAGGGGTGCTTCTATTCTGTAAGTACGTGGCGCCCACATGTATACCCTTATTTGGGCGTTAAGGGTGGGCCTGGGGTGCACGTGGCGCTCTGGCATTGGGCAGGAGACAATTTAGTCCACAGCTTGATACTTATACCGAAGGACGCGAGGAGGTTTAGGTGTCAACGGAATTCGCATTGCTACCCGTCCTGGTCTGGTTATGCAACTATTGAACTATAAGGCCGAACGGTTTAACCGGTCAAGGGGATTTAGCCAAGACCAGCCCGGTCAGCGCGCTTGTTACGAAGGTTACAGACCACGATCGTGCGAAGATAGTGTTCCAATAGGGGAAAGCTCACTTAGGCGAATGGTTTGTCAAGCTAGGGCTAGTCCCATCGGTGAGGGGGACCGTTTCTGTGTCTTATCTGGCGGGCAAGCTAATAAAGCTTCAGTTACCTCGGAGCCGATGGGCTAATTGAGCCTCGGTGTTTTTAGGAATTTCCCGAGGAGCTAATAGGCCCCAAGTTAACCTATCCCCCCGAGTGCTTTAATGAGCTCGGTGTTTAGGAATTCGCAAGGGCTATAAGCCAATTTTAAACGAGCCCGAGGGGCTAATGAGCTCAGGTGTAGGGAAAATAATCATTCCTTATATTCGCCCGAGGGCACAGACTGGTAAATAAGAGGCTTCAGTCTTCTTGATCCCAGGGATGCAGCTCGGGAAAAGGAAAACTTCTTTGATTCACAGAGGGTCGAGCTACGGGAAAAGGCAAATCTCTTTGATTCGCGAGGAATGCTGCTCTCGGAAAAGGGAAAACCTATTCCTTATGGATTCCGCAGGGCCACACAGCCTCGGTGAAAGGAAAACTTGTCCATTGGAGCTTCCCGAGGGTGACTTCCTCGGGGAAAGGAAAACCCTGCTCCTTTTGATTACCGAGGGAGAAGCTCGGGGAAAAGGAAAACCTCACTCCTTGGATTCCCGAGGGCATGCAAGCTCAGAGAAAGGACAAAAATTATTCCTTTGAATTCTAGACAGCACACACCACCGCCGCTACTGTCCTCGGGAAAAGGAAGACTTGTTCGCTTGGCTTCCGGTACCAACTATCGGGAAACAAGGAAAACCTATCCTCTGGCTTACCCGAGCGGTAACAAACTCGGCGAATAAGGAAAAACCAATTCCTTGGATCCACTTAGCGAGCCAAGCGGCCTCGGAAAGGAAACCACTTCTTGGATCCCCGAAGGGCACAAAAGCTCGGGAAAAGGAAACCACATTCCTGGCATTCCGAGGGCCAAGCCTGAGGGGAAGAGAAAACCAATTTCCATTGGACTTCCCAGAAGGGCAAAGCCTCGGGAAAAGGCAAAACCAATTCTCTGGATACCCGAGGGCACAAGACCTCGGGAAAGGAAAACCAATTCTTTGGAATTCCCGGCGGGCAAGCTCGGAAAGGAGACACCATTCCTTGGAATTCCCGAGGTAAACTTCGGGAAAATGGGAAACTTATAATTTTCTTACAGTGTGACACGTCACATCTGGCTGAATGTACGTGGACGGTTTCCACTTTACATATAATTTATATATTACAAAGTGCATATGAGGTACTTTGATATGATGTCAGAGTAACCTGTTCATCTTCTCAATATTCATAGTAAAGACTGAGTAAACTCTCAATTATTCCACATTTACACTTTCTCTATTTTAGACTTCTCTCATCTAAAAGTTCTCTCATCTTAGGAAAAATCTCTCTTCTCTATCTAGAAAAGCTCTCTCTACTCTCTCTAAATTTTATGAGGTAATTTCTCTCTTCTCTCTCTAGAGTGCTTGACTCTTTCTCTAGGAGTTCTTTCCCTTGGGATTAATCTGCTCCACCGCCGAGGGATTCGCGGAGTGTGACTGAGAGAGTGCGAGACTTTTTATGACTGTACGATCAATTAAGGTTACTTTATATTCTCGGAACTTCCTTGGACTTAGCTTTTCGTTTTTTTTTGTTTTGTGGCATAGATAGCTAATGGAATTGAAAGATTTTGCCTTCTGAAATTCTGACTTGTAGTAGTCTTGTCATTCCCGACTCAGGAGGCTTGTGTTTCTCCTGACTTAGATGCTCATAAAGTATTTAGTTGTAGCTTCGGATGACTTACTGAATGGCATGATTAGACGAGGGGAACTGCGGTTAAATGACCACGTAGTCGGATCTCTCTCTTT
>SNQN01000387.1:122930-140594 GCA_008642245.1 Bassia scoparia | reverse complement strand
TTAATATAACACTATTTTTTAAATTACACTCCCAATTTTCTTAAGAGATAGCCTTGATATAAGAATTTGTTGGTTACTAATACAAGTGTTATTGTGTAGGCTGTCTTTAATTAAGAGCTTAAAATGAAACTTGTTTGTTTGGTAATTGTAAGAAGCATATAAAATACTTGTACTGTACTTTAATACTTGTACTGTTAACTTAATAACTTGGTACTTTTCGTATATTCCATTTAGCTTAATTATGAACCAATGAAAATCATACTCAACCTTGGTCCAATAATCTAAACTAGTACTTGCTACTTCGTTCCATTAATGAATCACAAAATGAGGAAGGAAGCTGGATTGATATGCTGTTGTTAAATCTGTTATTTAAATGTTGTTGCATTTGCTGTGATTTAGTGTGTAGATGCAGCATATCTCGGAGTGAGGCATCCCAAGGCTCCTAAGATGAGATGCCTAGATCATCATCTTTGAATGTTTAGCAAAAAGTGGAGAATAGGGGTCTACAACTATTATAAGAAGAAACCAAGGGTTCGGTTAAAATCACAGGAGACGAAGGAAGCTGACCATGAATCCGTTTGGCGCACAATAAGAAGAAGAAGAAGAATGTGGTGGTGGAAAAAAATACTGCAATTGTGAAGTATTTGACCCGATTTTTGTGTCACTGAAATATGAACCATTTTTTGGAATGTATCTTTTGTTGTCCTTTAATAATGACGTTCTAGTTTTTTTCATTCATCGTAATTTTTGTTTTGCAGGTCCTAATCATACTAATGGTCTGATGATGTGCCTGATGATGTGCTTGGTGAATGGGTGCCTATGAATGTGCCTGATGATGTGGCTGATGATCGTGCTTGGTGATTGCCTGATGAGTTGCCTGAATGATGTGCCAGATGATGTGGTGCCTGAAGTTTGGTGTCACTAAACAAAAGTTCCTGATATTCCTGATGTTGGTGTCAATCGCAAGGTCCTCATGTTTGTTGGTCAATACAAAGTCCTGATGGTTGTTGTCAATGACGAAGGTCCTGATGTGGTGTCAATGATTGAAGGTCTTGTCATGAGAACATTCCTATTCTCATGTGTTCCCCGATAACCATGAGGCTGGTTTTTTCCGATATAGCAGCAGTAATGCGCAGTTCTGACAGAGAAGTTAAGCTCACTACCTATAGAGGGAGGAATGAACGAAGTCAGATTGCTGATCCGGAATTTGAATTTTAGATGCCCCTGTTTTTGACCCCGTTCATATCTCATCTGACCTCGCACCCAATCTTGTCTCTTCGTCCCTGCTCTTGGCACTGGTGCCATGGCAGATTCCCAGGACTTAACGGACGGAGAAGTCGGCGTGCAAGGCGCTGTCGTTCTTTCACACAAGTTCATGCCTGGGGTATATAGGGAGTGGAGGCCGATGAATTCTCGTGTGAATAAGAAGAAGATAGTTGAATTAGTAACAAATTATGCAACTTCAGTGGTTTAGTGGCCATTCTAGTCTTTTTGCTCTGTGATCGTCCCTTGTAATTATACTAAATTTTTATGTCTTTTTGCTTGGTAGGGGAGTGATCCACTATTGATTAAGTGTGCCTGGTGCCTCGGTGTCGCTTTTCGTCGTTAAGGGCGTTGTTCAAACGACTCTCTTCCCCTTCCGAAGAGGTTGATTTTTTGTTTGGAGTTTAATATGGTCGGTTCTGCTGCATATTTGATATGTTGACTGCTTTTAATTTGTTTGTAGTATGTAGAAGTGGCAAGCAGCCTTGTAACAATAAGGTTTGGGAGAAGAGGTTTGTAGGGCGGAGTAAGAAGTTAATCGTCCTCCACAATATGCAGTGAGTAGTTTTGTTCTATCTTGTTATACTCAATTCGTTCTTTGGGGTCCTTCTTATTTCCCTTTCTCATTTTTAGTTTCATTCTCATATTTTGTGATCAGGTTGAGATTTGTCTGGTGGTAAGATCATGCAGTTTCCCGACCAACGCATGATGCGTTTGTCAAAAATCTCCGCTGGGCACTGATTTTAACATGGTACAAGTCCATAACAGACGTGCTTGATCAGAGCCTTTGTTTTATGAAGGTAGATGTTTGTTTTAAGCTTCTAATAAGTAATAAGTAACACTTTACACTTTTCCTATTAGCAGTTGATTATACTGTTCATGGGCTGATTCTTCTTGGTGGGCTTGGCCTTTGTCCTTGAACCGGGAGGAGTTATTCTCATGGACTCTACTGCGGCTCCACTGGATAGCCGAAGGGTTTCTGCGGAGAAATGCTGGTGATTGCCCCTTTACCGACCTGTGCTATAGTCTTGTTTTCCGTATTTATTACATTGCTTTCTTTATTTAAGTTTTTTTGCCTCCAGCCATATTTTTCTAAAAAAATAAAAAATATAAAAGGTTTTTTGTCTACAAATTTTCCTAAATAATAAAGAAAAATTTTCGCTTACTCCTCCTCCCTTGTGCTATTTCCCTTAATTCCTTTTATATCCTAAATAATAAAGCAAAACAGTGTCTCATCTTCCCTCTTCCTTTTTTCTCATTCTGTCTTTTCCCTTTTTCTTTAACAAAATGTAGATGAGTGCTAAGGAGTTGTTAGTGTCCATACATTAGATGAAACTCTATTTATCTACGAGTACGTGGTGTTGATAATTTTTCACCTGAGATGGATATTATGCAAGTTTGTCAGCCGAGCTAGTTTGAAGTGTTCCCCTGGTTTATTATTTATTTGTTCCACACTGTTGTTTGCCAAGGTTTCTGCGACGGATCCCTTTACGCAACGTCGTACCACTCTGGAAGAATCGGTCGTGATACAAAGTGCCTTTGACCTTCTGTGAGCTTTTAGAACAGTACAAGGTTTGTTTTTTTCCAACCGCTTTTAAAAAATCTACAATTTGTGTTCTTTGCGTCAAAATTATGTGATTGTCCCCTGCTAAAAGGCCTACAATGTCTGCTTTAGGTTGGCATCCGGGGTGATGATGTTGAAGACATTGAAGAAGTCTGCTGCGTATCCCTTGTACTGTTTGAGGCAGGTAAGTTTTACAAAATTGTGTCGAGATATAATTTTTTCACTTCTTTTTTCTGGTTTTAAAATTTTCTTAGACAAAGTCCGTCGGAGATACCTGTATGCAGGGCTTATCTATGAAAAGACCGCGAGTTGGCTGGTTTGCAGAGGATATAATGTCCGAGTTTTTAATGTAGAAAGGAACTACGTTCGTCGGCTGATTGGTGCTTCGTAGAGAAATATTTATTGTAGGTAAATACAAATGTAAAATACAAATGACTTTATTTTGGTTTAAGTTGCTCATTGAGACATTGACCTATATGAACTAACCTTTGTATATAAAATCCAAATACCTGTCAATTAAATGGCTACCTTCTATAATGGATGAATTCCTGGATTTGAATGATTTCATCAATCATTGGCAATTAATGTATTACCAATTAATGCATTTCTATTACATTAAATCACATTAGCAATCAATGCAAATATTTCACATGAAATGATTAGCAATTTGCGTATTTGTCACAATGGTGTTTAATATCCTTGTGCTACTTGTATTTGGATTTTAATGAACTTTGTGCTGCCTAATTTGATATCATTGCTAATTTGATATCATTGCTAATTAGCTTTTAATTGTTGTTAAAATACTTTTTACGTTAAAATACTTTTTTACGAGGTAGGTTAATACAAACACGTCTATCAACAATAACATGACACAACTACCAAAATACAAATTAGACACAAACATGCAATGGTTCAATAGATTGGAAAACAAGTTGACGAAGATGGGTTTAACAAACTTAAACAACCTCACACGTACGTATATGGCAATACACTAGGCCATATTAGTAAACAGAACTAACTAATAACACAACACGATAACATAACTGGGATTGCAACAAACAACGATAGATTCCAATAAAAGATGGAAATTTATTTTCTCCGAAACGGCATGGAACCACAAGGAGACCACAGTTTGTCGACTATCGTCTTCGAAAAATCTGGTCACATTGCTTGATAAACTACCATGTACTCCATGTGCCTTACGTCGTTGTTTGTCGCCCTCCGCTTTTCCTGAATTAGGGTTCAGGGGTTGATGGGGGGCTATTCTCAGGCATGTCAGCATTCAAAATGCTGCCTATAGCCAGGAAAAAAAAAAAAAAAAAAAAAAAAAAAAAAAAAAAGATAAATCGGTTGGTTCAAACAATAACAATTAAAATCCAATAAACAAATAACATACAATAACAATAACACTTTCAAATTAATTAGCCACTTACAAGTGATAAATGCAACCATCCTTAAATCCCCACCAACAACATCAATCCGTGGTAAATGGCATTTCCCTTAGCCCTAGAGGCATCCCAAAGCAAAAACATGACCTCTTGAAGTCCAATGCTCTCATCAATACCCCACTGCATCTTCAGTGTCAGATTGCAACTCAAACGAACCCACATTGGCTCATACATGCGGACTTCGGTCAGAATTATGTGCAATGGGGTTGTGAAGCTCACAATTCTGCGAACGTTAGTGACAAAGGAATGACGTGCAGCGTGGCCGACAGTTCCCAAACCACCAGACTAGCCCCAATCGGAAGATGCCTTCTTCGCCCTCACAGTTAGATACCTAGCTTCACCGCGCAAACCTATAAGCCAGAATCATTACCCACGAGACCCCCTAATAATAATCGACCACTCACTTCGGAAAGGGGCATGTAGGTGAAAAAATTTTAAGGGCATCCGGTGTAGCATGCCCCAATTTCTAGGTTTTATTTGGGTTGCTTCCTAACTCATAATAGGTCCTTCAAAGTTCAGCATGGTTTGGGGTGCAATTTTTTTTTTTGAGGAAGTTGGGCACGACTTTGGGACACGGGAATTTTGGGCACCAGTGTACTTCAAGTAATTGAAGTTGGACAGTTTTTTTTTGGAAAACCTGCGAATATCAGTCTTACCCAGCCAGATCAACACAGTGAGGGAAGGAAAAGCTGGGAGGGATTGTTCCAATCTTGAAGCACCATTACATGTCCTTCAGCTCGTCTCACCAAGGACTGTCAGGATGCCTGAATGTGTGCTGCAATGTGTCATGCATCGACGTCCTCGAACTCGCTACTAACCTCGCTACATTAGGGTTGTCGTTTACATGTACACCATAGAGTTTTGAAGTCGACCTCATTGGTCGTTACAAAGGCGTGTCCCAGTGGCGGAACGTATCAGGGGTGGAACCGTGGCGTAGTGGTATTGGGAGGGAGAGGTTGTTGGTGAGGGTTTCCATGGTTGTTAGCAGCCATCTGGTTTTTTTTTTGGAATGCATTGTTTGGTGTTTGATTTTTGAGGAAAGAAGGAGTTTTTTAGCTTGTCTCCCAGTAATATAGAAATCCATGACTATTTATAAGCAAAAACCACTTACAAAACCTAGAAGGCAATGTGAATGAAAGCTTGTGACATTGACTCAACAAAAAAAAAAAAAATGGTTACAAGTTTCCAATTCCAAGAGTTTCTTAATAAAACTAAAGTAGTACTGTCCCGTGACGTCGTCTAATAAATATGTTAAATTAAATATTGGTAAGTTTAAGAAAAAAAACGTGATATATGATTAATAAAACTAAAATTGTCCGTCAAGTCAAATTAAAAAATAATCCAAATTTAAGAGTCATTTAACGTTGTGAAATACAAAAAATACATATCTTACATTGTGCATTCCTAATACCTAAATAATATATTTACATCATAGTAACTATTAAAACCCAAAAAAAAATGGAATAATTGATTAATAAAATGTAATTGTCCGTCATCTAAATAAATAGAAATAAATTAAAAACATGGTCTGAGTTTAGGAGTGATTGGTGTTTTTCTAAATAAAAATAAAATATAATTGTGTTAGAAAAAAACTTTCAATTACAATGGAAAATATATTTGAATCATAGTCAAATCCATTAAGGACACAAACGTGGAAATTTTCATCTGGTAGCTCAGTTAGAGACCAAGTTTCACGGCAACAAGACGAATGTTACTTAGCACTGTGACTATGTTCAAAGGTTGTTTGACACAATGCACACAGTTTACCCAAACAACTATCTATGAAGTTTTTTAAATTTGGGAAGATAGTTTATATTTATTGGCAAATATTTTTCACATTTTGTTTATTAAGTGTAAATTGATCTATGTGTACTTTAATACTTCAATTTCATTTGTTATTTAGTTTTTTTTTTTATCTTTTGGTTATTATCTAGTTTACCCGTGTTATAGTGTTTTTTAAGTCAATTGTGTATCAGCTAGATATTTTATTTTATTAATTAATGGTTTGTTCCGTTTAATATTAAGATAACCGACTCCAATGGTCACTTGATGTTTGAATTTATTGGCACGACTAATGAGTTGATGTTGTTCCAGTTTCCAATCAACCTTGCCATACTTTTAAGACTTTGACAAAGTTTAAGTGTAATAGGGACAATGTTTTAGATATCAATTTGACTATTGTTGTAGCTTCCGACAATGTTCACTACCTATATGACTACCATAGACAGTCATACTAGGGTTCAACGACGTTAGAAAGGCACGTTGACCTTACGCAAATAGAAACGACAACACACTATACTAATGTGTATCCATGGTAATCCATGGCAAAAACGAACCATGGTTTTAGTTTTACTCTTAACGGATCCGTCCAGCTCCCCCCCCCTCGCATTACCTTTATGGCATTAATTCACCTTAAGCACTTTGCATTAACCTAGTTTGCTTAAACTTAACATGCAATTGTGGTATCCCCCCGGTACTTCTATAGTTTTGATTGTTCCGGGCGATCGTTGACATGGTGACTTGATGTTTTGAATTCATTGCATGATATGAGTTGATTGTTCTGAATTAGTCCCATTCACACACAATTTGCCATGCTATAAACTCTATGACATAGTTAGTGTAGCTTGGACAATGTTTATCTACGGAGTTGACTATGTTTTGGTATCTTGGGACAATGTTCACAACCTTTATGACTAGCATTAAGTAATAATAGCTTCAACGACGTTAGAAAAGGGTCGTTGACTTACATAAGAGAAACCGACAAACACTACTAGTCCCTAATATGCTACAGAACCTCGGTTAGTTTTACTCCTTAAACGGAACCGTAAACATCCCCTCACATAAGCTTTAATTTATTTAAACAGTTACCTGATTTGGATCAATTACCTCTCTAACTAGTGTGTTCTCCCCTAGTTGCTTAAGTTAAAATTTATTGCGGTATCTCCCCCAGTACTTTACTTCGCTCAATTATTTTGTAATTTGGTTTGTGTAACAACCGTACAATTGCTACTTGTACCAATGCCAAGCCTCGGTACTATCTCCGTATGGATCCTTGAAATAATTCTATTGTCGAACATCCCATTCTCCGAAACTCGGTTATAGTATGTTTGACCCAGTGTCTCTAATTTTAGGCTTTTCCATTTTGGTTATGTGTACAACGCCTTTAATGTTCCGGGGCGATTGTTAACCAATTGTGAAAAAATGTGTGAATTTATTGCAACGACTATGAGTTGATTTTGTAAATATCTTAGCTCCATTTTATCAATTTATCGCCATAAATAAGTATACCGACAAAAGTTTAGTTATCCTAGACATGTTAGATATGGATTTGACTATGTTTATGGTTTATGTTGACACATGTTAACAGCTTCAGGACTAGAAATTCGTATTTTTTGTAACTAGACCTTGATTTGAATCATAATGACAATACATTATACTATTTTTTAATTTCTATATTATTTTGGGGGCCAAACGTCGACATATCATTTTTTTAGGAATTATTTTTTTCAGCTTTATGATTCAAACAACTAACAAAAATCAAGCCATTATTGTTTGATTGCATATTCGAAACGAGACTTTCATAAATAAGTAATAGATGTTTGATTATAATTTTGATTGCATATCGTATAAGCTGACAATTATAAAAGGCGGCGTTTAAATTAAGCAAGAGAAAAAAACCTGGGCCGAAAACACTACCATATATGCAACAAATCGATTATTTATTTGACACTAGACTATTTTGGGAATATAGCGGGTGTTTAATAGTTTTTTTTTGGAGTACTAGAACGTTTTATTCTTTTTGTTGTCTAAGTCTAATCTTGTTTACTTTATTATTTTTTTTGACAAGATATATGCAATTATCTTACATTCAGTTTATCTTTTGTGTCCTAGTCTAAATCATGTAATATATATGTTTTTAAAAAAGAATTTGAGAAGATCTCTAATATAATTTGCTTTTCTCATTTCGTACTTGTTTACTGAGAAGGAAGTGAAATCATCTTGTACGGTATATCAATCTACCATCAATGGCGCTCGTATTGAGGCTCCTGAATTCCAGCAAACTTTGTAAAATTGGGAAGAGAGTAAATAAATTTAAGATTCCCATGAGATGCCTCTTTTCTCCCCTGTTCTCGTTCACTCAATTACCTTTACGAAATGAAGACATGAACCCTAGCCATTTCTCTCAACACTTTGACTAACAACATCTCAATCCTTTTGCTCAAGGCTCAACAATGGCAGATTTGCCACGTGCTTCTTTAGGTTTTTGATGATGGCAAGATGAGAAAAGTTGTAAGTTGATTTTCCATTCATCTTTAACTTCGTCCTAAACGTTGAGTGAACATTGGTCATTGCTTTGTCATTTCCCAACAATTATGAAAAAATCGCTTCTTCTTATCTATGATTCTTTGTCCACTCTTTCTACTTTCAAGCATGCTTGCATGAGATTCTCTAATTGACCTTTCCTGAAAGATTTCGTAGCTTTGCAGTGACATTAACAATGTTACTATCCGAATCTTGCTGTTCTTGTATTTTGTCTTCTTCCCCTACAATAAATTGCTGTTATGAGTGTTACCAATGAGAAGTTTATTTTGTTGTGAATTTGGAAAACTGTGTTTTTTAACATTATGCCTGAAATTGCTGAATTTATCTGTTGAAATTAATAATGCTGAGTAATTATGCCTGATTAATGCCTGATAATTCAGCATAATTAAGACTTATTAATTAAGAAGTTAATAATAATCGAGTTATGTGATAATTAAGAGGTATAATCGAGTTAAAGCTAGTACATTAAAGAGTTAGCCTTGAATTTATGACCGAGTTTCATTTTATATGAGATAAGAGAGTTGAATTGAGTTGGGTTGGGTTTTGCTTTATAATCCATAGTGTTTTATTCCAAGGTCAATTACATCTTACCAATGTAATATTTACGTTAAAATTTGGGTTATTGGTTGATAATTTGGGTTATGTTGATAATTTTGGGCATTAATTGACTTGTGAAAAAAAAATTAAAAATTGAGGTTTTTGCCTAAACGGTAAATTATTGGTTGCGCGATTGCTAATGTATGAGTGTCGGCGTAGGTAATTCCCCTCCGAGTTCAAAAACTACTTGAAGGTGTAGACACTATTGTAAGGATTAGGAGGGCGAATACCTATAGGATATGGTCTTGCTACTTGTCTTAGCCGTGTAGGACCGAATGTGAAGACTGAAAAATACCTTCGGAAATGGTTGGGTCTGATTTGGTTAATGATAACCATATTCTAAAGGTGAAGCAATGGTGTTTTTCGAGGTACTATGGGTAATTCTGTATTTCGTTTTAGGTTGTATTTTTGGGCTGGCAATTATCGGAGCAAGAACTTCAAGGAAGGGAGTCACATGGCTGTTCCAAGGGGGCTGGTCCCTGCCTGTTTTGGGGCGGGAGCCCTTGGTGCTGGGTGGTAGCGAGAAGCGGAGAATTCAACCATGTGTGCAAGCCCATACTTGTCTGGTTCCCTCCCCGCACTTCATCATTTGTCAAATTGACAGACAGAGCATATCAAGGAATGGAACAATAAGTAAGTAGCATTAATTCAAAACGAGTTTGCATTTCCATTCGTGTTGATGGCTAGGTTATTCAAAATGTTTCCCTTTTTTTTGTCATGCCAGGAGCTGCCCCCTACCTAATATGGTTGCAAAAAACGGAATTTGATTTTTTGAGCGGAACGAATGAGCACAGTGGCTATCATGGAAGCCCTGGGGTCGTAAACTGGCTCTATGATATTCGTTTTGTGAAAGAAAAGGGGACAGAGTTAAGGCTGTCACTTTGGGAGAGGTTATAACCAAACTTAACAAGAGTTCCGGTTTGAGAAGATACGTAGGCTGCCATAAATAGTATTTGAGCTACTCAGTCCTTTGACCCCAGTTTCGTTCAAGTAAGCTTAGTGATCCGCAAACGAACTGAGGGCATAAAGGATTACCTTCGGTTGAAAATGCATTGGCAGACATTCGCTAACCTACTAAAACATATTAAACATTTTGTAATGATGGAGCAGGAATATATAAATATTATTCATATTAGTCAACACTAAAATTAGTCTTTAAATACTATCACTGTGGGCATTATTGCTAAACATGTAATCGTATGATCACTGTGCTTTTGCTAAATATATAATATTGTACTGTCTCTTTTTGCTAAACCCTGTATCACACAAGCTTTTGCTAAATAATATAATATTGGCACGGTCCTTTTGTCTATATTAATTATACTTGGTTTTCGTATGATTAATGTAATGGGTGCACTAGTGTGCTTTGGAGATTAATTATTTTGGCTTCCTCAGTAATTTTGAATGTGTACTAGTGCAATGTAAAAAGAAGGTGTAAAAGCAATACCTTTTGGAAATATTTCCATTTAAAAAATTTGAGAAATTGTAACAATGAAATTTGCCAGATCGATAAGCATTATAAATTCAAGTGTACACCCCCTTAACTGTCATACTCTAGTAACATAATTTATAAAAGTTTTATCAACTACTATTACACTACAGAGCCGAGAAAAACAGGAAAAAAATAAAACAATGGATGAAGAAGTGTCCTCGGGATGGAATCAAATTCACCAACAAGCTTCATCAATCAATCTGCTCGCAGTGGAATATACAAACACATGCCAAGTGTCAAGAGTCGCTTGCACTGTCCTATTCTCAAAGGGGGTGGCGGGTGTTGAAGACAGGGGGGAGTACCTGCAAATGGGAAATGGATCAAGAAAGAATATAGGGTTTCAGTCAACTCTTACACATTTATGGCCCCGAACTTTTACGTCTCATACAGACCATACCGATTGAAGCTCTACTTACAGGGAATTACTTGAGCCCAACGACACACCTTTCGCAAGGATTCATATTCAATGGATTTACTTGTCCATGGTCTATGAAAGGGTTTCAATTATATCCCTATGCAATAATAAAATAAATTTACTTAACTTTCCGAATAAATTAGTTAATGCTGTTTATACACATTCCAACTGATGATGTTCTTTTAATGGCAGTAACGGGAAGGGACTTTCCCGGTAGTTCGCATCCACGCCATATTGAAGGAGGAACGGACATGGTCTGGCAGCAATCACAATTAGATCGTGTCAAACCGTAGATGTGAGGGAACAATGGACTCTACGAATGGACAAAACCAATGTCAAGAAGTCAATAGGTTGTGGGTTTACCTAGGTGTCGAAAGACCTGAAAAGGTCCCAACACACCCATATACTTCGATCACAAGGATTCTTCAAATTACAACACCCAATAAAGCGGTGAGTGGTATGATGGTGCGTTACATGTTTTGTGTAATTTAGGGTCTTATAGGTCTAAATAAGATGTACTAAGGCATTTAAGGCTGCATTTTTAACTTCTGTTTTTATAGCTGGTCTCTATCACCTGAAAAAACTCAATTTCTGAATTTTTCTCTATTCTCCTTACCCCTTCTGTAACCAAATGCTAAGTCATCTAACATGATAATTAAGGGTACACAATTCCAATGCTGAAGGTCATTCTCATTTTTCTTTTTCATAATTTAAACATGTCTCAAACAGGAAATGTTAGTAAAGTGCACAGATGGGTTTGATTATCCAGGGCATCCAATAATTTAATCAGGACAAATAAAAAAAAAAAAACGCACGAACATTAACAGTATATAACAAGACAGTTTAACTTGATAATTCAATGTGGCGAACAAAAGCTACTCCCTACAATCCTTTTTTTTTAAGGTGCAAATGCACAGTGTACGAAAAATTAACAGAAACTCCATCAAATCTATTGGCCTTATGACCGTTAAACTAAGCATGGATGCAGAATACAAGCATATATAATTAGGGAGTTGTCCTTTATTAGATAAATGCAGTTAACCAAAGTGGATCGGAATTAGACTACTCCAGGGGTAAATCCATTAATAAAAAAAGACTGGTCCGAGCAGACTTGAGTTCGAAATGACCTCATTTCCCCTCTGGTAATTTATTTTTCTCGCGGGACTTTAAATTATCGCCTAGAATAACTAAGCAAGTCATACTAATCAAAACTTCACTCATTACATATAACCCAATACCCATAAGGAATTAACTAAACTTATATTGGCGCTGCTAATCTCGTGAAATGGTGTGTGAACGAAAAGCGGGACGAATTGAGACTTGATCAACATTGGCGGCAGTGGCATTAGCATGACGCCGACGACTACTTTTAGTGAGAGAGTCATCGGACAAACATTGCTTATAATCAGTAGCAAGAGTAGAGTTTCGCAGCAAAGTAGAGCAGTCAGACTAATCTGATCATCATCATTAGGCTTCATTACATCAGATAATCAAATCATCACTAATATTAGGGTTTATCACTAGCATAGTCAGATGTCAACACAAACTGACCATACTCATCAATAGTGGCTCCGCACTACATTGTAAAGATCGATAATGAAACCTTATTATCCAAAGCCATACAATTACTAGACATTGCAAATAAAAAATTCAATATGATAAAATGTTGATTATGATGAGCAAGCACAATTACCATCTCCATGCAGCAAACAAACCATGTGAATTGGTACTCCCAAAGACATCATCCTCTCCCCACAGTATTTAGGAAGGCAATCTTCAGTGTAGGATTCTTAGGCTTGTACTTGTTCACAAATCAAAAAGCCTTGTAAACTCACCCACACCATTATATGCGCGCGCCGGAAATCAAAAGCTCTTAATGCTCAAATGTGAAAAGGGTTAGCTAGCCTCATGTACTGAAAGAAACGAGTTCTACATGGTTAGAAAAAAAAAAAAAAAAAAAACTGAATGACCCCCAGTAAAAACAGGGCTTATATAAATGCTGTTTCATCTAGATGTGGGACATAGATTCTGCAGAAAATGAAGAACTTATACACTCCTGCAATAAAAAAAGTGAACTGTATGTTACTACCAGCAAATCAGGCAAATCATCATCCAAGATTCAGATGTTGTAAATTCATTTGACACCAAACATAGCAATAACATCAATTTGATAAAACCAAAAAAAGGTAGTAAATAAGTCAATTGAAACACAGAACAAATTAGAGCAATAAGAAGAAACACGAGTTTACTGGTTCTCTTCATCCAACTCAGATAACAAAAAACCAACAACTAAAATCAACATTATATATACATTCTTTTTGCTATCATATTCCAATCCACTCCGCTGACTACCGAATGCGATCATGGACGAACCGGAACTCCCGACTGCTTTCTGGTTAGATGGGTTAGTCAGCACCGGATGCATAGTAGAAGATGAACCTGCTCAGAAAAATCCCCAAAATTACTAGCAGTCACCATAATATCGAACATACTGCTGAATAATCCAGATAAGTTGTACCTACTGCGGTCCTCGGTCCGAATCACTGGCTGTGGCGGGCGGCATAATAGAATCCGTCAAATGCCTCTGTGATTCAAAGCTGCATCTTAGGCTGGATTAGATTCCTACTAATCTCCTAGCTCCGGGATTGTTGGATACTGAGGTGCAGACATAGTAGAGTAAGCAGGTGGATAGTGACCAGTAGTGCGGAGGAAATCTGGGGAACCAAAATGGAATCCCCTCAGTTTAGGGCTCCCCTGCAAACGAAAATGTAAGCTGAATTGCCTCTTTCAAAACAAATAGGAACAATATTAATGCTTATGACAAGTTTTATTAAAAAAAACAAGATATATAAATAAAAAAAAAATCAGTAGTGTATTCACGGCCACTTTGAAAGACCTGCTCAATGTTCGGGTAATAGACTGTTGCGTGCCTTAGATTCCCTTTTCCCTATTTAGCTCTTTGATTTCTCGTACACATAAGTACCATCTCCCCCCTCGTACGGTGCCGGTTTCCTTCTTTGAAACAAGATCCTCAAACTAGTAACAGGTTCTCCATCGATACCCACCACCACATGCTCAGTTGAACTAGAACGAGAAACAGACCGGTGATCACGGACGAAGAAGTATGGTTTCGACGAGGACTATAAGAACCTGATGTTTGAAGGGCCAACACAGCTGCCTTTCCTCTCCCAGTTGGTAGATATAGTGGAATTATCACCACCCTAAATCTGGTTTGAGAACCACAAGATGACTGAGTATCGCCAGCATTTCAGACAGATGAGGGCGTTGACTGCATTTGTCACCCTTCCCACACTGGATTATCCATAGGCATACTCTCAGCTATCTTCCGCGCAGGCGGTGCTGGGTGGATCACCTCCAACACTAGATCAACATCTTCCTCACTTGATGACGGCTCGACACCAAAGACTCAAAGGCATGCATCAACTTGTCATAAAAACCTCTTCCATCTTCAGTCTTAGATGGGTCATAGTAAAGCAACCTTTAATCTTACAATATTACGCTTATGTCTTTCCCTCCAAACGGTCAATATGTATTTTGAAGGAACTTCCGAACAAGTAAACATCAAATACAGTCAAATTGCCCGACAGATCAAGACCATGACACTCAAACATCTGGCAAATGCAATTCCTTCCTTCGTATCAGGATTAAAGGTTTGTACAATCTCCCGGTCACCAGGAACTCTTTTGGTATCTTGTTATATTTCCAGATTCGTCTGTCAGCATACTCCCAGCTTTCAGCTTCTCTTCAACTCATTGGAGTTAATTTTGGTGACATAGAAACTCTTCATAATCATCCAGTTGAAACTTCACTAATACTTATTTTGTGTGTAGTTCTCTGAATTTCCTTCCAAGGGTAAACAAGTCACACTGCTGAGTGAAACAGAACTAATCAGCACTGCCTTGCCTTTCACTTTCATACCGATACTTTACTCGATCTACATTTGACCTGCAGATATGCAATAGTACGTAATCATCTAGCATGAGCAATACGGCGTTCAAGACCACTCATCGACCAATTCCGACACCGCGCATCAAATTATACACCCTTGTCTTCTTTTGTGACATAACCGTCAAAGAAGCTGTTTGATGGCTCTCCCTCCGCACGACCTCTGAGTAGTCAGTATCTCTCAAGACATCCAGCCAAAAGATATGTTTTATGTAGCAAAAGGGAAACCCCACATTCCCTTTCATCATAAAGACCTCAAAATATATTCATTTTCTTAACATCAAAACCAGTTCAATGATTCAATTCACGTTTAGCCATAATAATATATATAAAGGGGCAAACATAAGATAAAATAAGCATCCAAAAAATATAATTGCTGGAACCAGCATTTGATAATATAGAAGACACTTACCCCAAGTCGGCCAAAATCCCCATACTCAAACCTATCAAGTTCTTGAACCTTTTTTATGTCCTCCTTTGTGCATGCTGCGATACGTGGACCAAAATCCCACACACCGGGAGGATTCCTATTAACCTTGTCCAAATAGAACACCTACACAGCAGAACCAACATCTATTATTTATTGACGAATAATAAAATGAACCATCAAGATAGATTAGTGTGCAATAGAAAAACATCGTACCGCCAAGAAATATGTACAGCCTCCACAACCCTTAGCATACCCCATCGAATGAAAGGTGCTTGCAAATTTTTCCAAGTAAAACATAAGATGGTCAAGTGTAAGCTTGCACCAATCATACTTTTTTGCGTTATCAAAGAGCGTAGCAGTGGGAATCAGCTTTGTAGAAAGTCGATGACAAGTCYTGGGACACAAAACCTCGTTCAACACAAACATGAGGAAGGCCCGTTTAAACTCACGCTCCCCAACTTCAGGATCTGTGACAACTTTTTCTATGTCCTTACCAGGAATACCACCACTGACAAAATCAGCCTTTATAGACTCCTCCTCCCTAGCCATCGCCTCATCAAGAATCTCGTTTGGAACGTTTTTCCCACCAACGGGAATACCTAGTACCCAATGCAATTGTAAGGGGGACAAAGGAAATCTCAACCCATCACGCGACACTAACTCCACCTTGTCCACATCGACACATGTTGCTAACCAATAGCACAATGTCCTTGGCAATCACTTATCTGCCAACGCCAATAGTGGTTTGAACCCCATTTCCTCTATTCATGTAGTTTTTGGTTCCCAAAAACCAACAACAACTTGACCAAAATTTTCTACCCTACACCGAAGATTTGGCCCCTTGGGTTGATGTATTAAAAGATTGAATATCACTTGACCATCTTCTTTAAACCTTCCACCACTGCTCAATCTGTTGTCCTGGAACAAACGAATCACTATCAACACCAAGCAGGCAAGCATGGGTTATCAAACCGTAACCAGTTTAAGYCAACAACAAACTAACCTGGAAGCAATRTGGAWCAATTCACTTTCGCTTTCGACGTCGACGTTTTTGGGCAACAATAACAACAAAACAATAAAAAACAATGGACACAAATTTAACAATTTCTTTTATGAAAATAATTACTATCCTACATTTGGCATGAGCTTTATAAATTTTTTGGCACTAATCCTTGCACAAGTGCAGATATCAACTACAAAAAGTTATAAATTCACATTATCAGCAAAGCAAGGAACGAACCCTAACCTATATTAGCAAAGCAAGGAACCCTAACTTCAACTCATTTATAAATTCACATRAGTTATTCAACACTAACCTATATCACCGAATTATTCGACCCAAATTCATYCACTAGACAACTACAAACGCAGATTTGTTCAAAAATACTTCGCTAACTAATTTTCACTCAAAACAACCATTCAATTACCACAAATTAACAAAGCACTACCCAATCCAATTTTATTTTTTCCGAGAAATTGAAGAAGAAGATATGCAAATTTGGACCTCGATTAATCAATAATAATAATAATAAGATATAATATAATAATAATATAATAATAATATAATAATAATAATATAATAATAATAAACTAATGCCGTAAAACTAATGAGAAAATCATGACAGCTCATAAAAGAAATCAAAAATAAAAGTTGAAGGTACCTCTAATCGATTAGGAAAAAGTGTGTGGTGTTCCAAGTTTCCAAAGACAAGCTTTTGATGTTAGATGTAAATATAGATTCTGATCTAGTCCTTTAACCACTCGTCTCGTCGTCTCGGGGGTAAGCTTAGATTTAGGTAGCATCTGGACTCATGAGTCAAGAATACAGCTGTAAGAGGCATCTGTTAGGTGGGGCTGTCGTTCTAATTAAAGTTCCAACACCCCGTTAGTGCAATGGTTTTGGGTGATTAGCAGAACTAGGTCGAGAATGATGTCATCACAGACTCTGCTAGAATTGAGAAGGGAGTTTAATCAGCTGAGTTATTGTCAAGGTTCGTGCAGAATATGTTTTTCTTGGTTTTCATTATTCAATGATTCGTACTACTTAGTATACAGCACAAATTAATAAGCCCATCACAACACATATGGCTTACACTAACTATTGGCAAAAGCTATTAAACTAAGTATAACCCGCAACACCTCATTTGGAGCAGAGATCAAGGATGT
>SNQN01000387.1:69546-112864 GCA_008642245.1 Bassia scoparia | reverse complement strand
GAGGCCAGTAAGTTAGATCACGTCGGCATTTAGCATGCCAATTACTCCCTTGGACCAAACCCTACGGTCTACGACGCTAGAGTTTTGGTCGAGGGGACWGATGTCAACCCCGYGGGCTACAATCCCGCCGTGGATGCAAGAGGCGACTTCAGTGACAACAATGGTCCAAAATAATGGGACAAATGAGCATGCCGTCACCCAGGATGACGGTCACCCCGTTGGGAGTGTATTCAACCCCATTAGGGGGACAAGTGACGTATGGGCAATCAACCTAACCTGCTATGATTGGACCGTATTCCATGTCATTCCCAAGTCCGCCAACGGTGGGACAGGACTAGGTGTACTAATGTGGATGTAGCCACAAGGCCAAAGAAGTGAGGCKAAGCCGCCCAAATCGTAGTCGTGGAACTGACACCCGAACAAAGACGAGTTGTAAATGTCGAAAGGGAGCTTGATCTCCTATAAGATTCAATGGAAAAAGTACCAAGGGTTTCGCCCTTTGCTATGCTAACTCACCCTTTGCTGACCACATCGCTTTTGCTGAAATTCCGAAGAAGTGTTCYGTGTCGTCCATTAGATTGTACGATGGGACAGGTGACCCATCGTATCACATTAACAAATAAAAGTAGAGAATMATGATGGCACCAATCCCACATGGGTTGAAGAAAGATTGTCTGTGCAAGGGTTTCGGGTCAACGTTGGTCGGACCAACATTGTAGTGGTTTATTAACTTGCCAAACGGGAGTATCTCGACGTTCGCCGAGTTGGTAGACATCTTCAACACTYTTGAGGTGATTTTGCACTTCACCAACAAGTCAACCGCCCAATATTGTTTTTAGTTCGATAGGTGGCTGCCCCTCTGGTTACTGATTATATTGATAACCTCGCTAACGTAAAATGGCTCCTAATCGATCAGAGTTAATCAAGAAGATGTGACATAATTAAGGAGAACAYCTTGTTGTGGAACAAAGTTGAAGCTTAAAACAAACAATAATGAAAAGAGACAAACATCATCCATTATAAAGGGATAAGTATCAGACTACCATTGTATTACAAGGAAGGATGATTACCTCCAAGATTACACACAATGGGATGAAAATCGAAAAACTTACTGCTCCATGATAGGATGAACTACCCTACGCTAGACTAATCTAGGCTACGCTAAACTAAACTAACTTGGCTACTGGGTCAAGTGTGGCTAAAGAAAACTAATGCGAAAAAGATATAGATTGATGATGATGTTATTGTTGTTGCTGTTGTTGTTGTTGTTTTACTTCTGTACCGCTACTTCTATTTATATGCCTCCAAGGGTGTAGATCGTGGGTGGAAGTTACTTCATCTAACGGTTTCTTGCCGCTCCTTTTCATATTTCAAACACTCGTAATTTCCCTCCAAGTCCTACTGTCGCCTGATCTTCATGGGCCTGCCTTGGGCTACC
This sequence comes from Bassia scoparia, assembly GCA_008642245.1. Taxonomy (NCBI): domain Eukaryota; kingdom Viridiplantae; phylum Streptophyta; class Magnoliopsida; order Caryophyllales; family Amaranthaceae; genus Bassia; species Bassia scoparia. The sequence continues at coordinate 111,426 of SNQN01000387.1, read as the reverse complement.
TCCCGATGGGCCATCCTTACCACAATTCCCTTTTAACGCTATTGTTGTATCGCTAGACTGGAGCTATATTAAGAATGTCGTGTATCACCTGTCTTCTTATTCTGCCTTATTCGTCGCTAGTTACTTACTGTTGGTCAAACATTCCTAATTAAGTCAACAAAGTCAACTATATAATTTTAATTATCCGTAACAAACACCTAGTTTTCTAGTAGTCAAAATGTCAAGAAGTAGACTAGAGATTTGTACCGAATCGTCCAATGCTAAGGAGAGACCATAAGGGAATACCTGAACCAATTCCTTAAAGAGAAGACAGAGATCATGTCCCTTGATACCCCGACAATAGTCGAGGCATTCCGCCGAGGACTTCCAACCGACTCAGAGCTCTATAAAGAACTCACAAAGTACCATCACTCAACCTTTGAGGATGTACAATCAAAGGCACTAGCCTACATACGGCTAGAAGAGGACTTGGAGGCGAATTGGAAGAATGCAAACTTTGGTCGGAATTCGTTTGTGCTAAGGAGATAGGAAGAACGACCAAAGACGTATGCAAGACATGTGGGGGAGAATTTAAGGGCAAATGCTTATGAGGACCTTGCCTAATGAATAATGACGAAGGGATTGCTTTTAAACTTAAAAGTCAACCGACACCAAGAGTGGAAATTATTTCAAGTGCAATCAGATGCATTGAAGAGGTTGATGAAGATGATGATGAACAAAACACATCTGAAGTTCTCCAAGGAGTGAATGGTTCATAGTCAAAGGAGTACCCCATTTTATGTGATGTTCATTGAGCATCTCTTGAGGGTAAATTTGATGATGTACTTAACACTATTAGGGAAAGAAGAGCTATCTTCCCTAATGTTATTAGTCTTGAAAATAAATAATATCTAGAATTTATACGSTATATGAAATTAATGGATTATTACTTTAAAATTAGATCTAGTACTGCTTTAGCTCTTCATAATATTTATGCTAGTCATCATGCTCAGTATGGTTTAGAAGTAAGCTCGATTATGAATGATGATGCTGAAGTGTCTTTAGGTGGGGATTTTGGTACTCAGGATTTCCCTTCTTCTGACTCCATAGGGGGATTTTATGATTTGGAAGAGGAAACGAAGGTGTGGGCCAAAAGTGAAGACATTAGGCAGGAAGTCCATGATCCTCTTGAGGAGGTAAATCTTGGCACAGTGCACAATCCTAGGTATACTTATATCAGTAATGAATTGATTGAGGATGAGAAATTGTGCATTATTAAAGTCCTCCYGACTTATAAAMACTATTTTGCATGGGAGCACCACGAAATGTCGGGGATTGATCCATCAAGCATCCTGCATGAGTTGCCCATTAAACCAGGCTGCACTTTAATAGTGTAGAGCCTGAGGCAGTTGGCGCCTAACTTGATCCCTAAAATCAAGGAGGAAATTGCCYATTTCTTGAAGGCTGGCTTCACTCAACCGGTGAAGTACGCTGAATAGATTGCCAACATTGTTCATTTTGTTCAGAAAATTGGCAAAACTAGGATTTGTATTGATTACCGAGACATAAATAGTGCCTCACCAAACGATCAATATCCTATGCCTGTAGCTGATATGCTTATAGATGCTTATAGTGACTCACCGAAAGATCAATATTAATATCATAAATAGTGCCTCACCAAAAGATTAAGAAAGTACATTCAATGCCATATTTCGCGCTAGCCAATGGGCAAACCGAAGCTACTAATAAAATCATAGCTAAYGGGATAACTAAGATAGTAGATAATAACCCACAGAATTGGCACACTTTTCTACATTATGCTACTTGGGCCTACATAACTTCAAAGAGAGACGCTACTAGGACAACTTCATATCAATTACTACATGGTCATGAATCGGTATTGCCAACAAAGCTGAGTGCCAAGTCTGCTTGAGTGGCTAGGAAAATATACTTGTAATTCGAGGACTACAGTGAAGCAATGACAATTGAACTAATGGATGTGGAAGAAGAACACTTGTGTGCTTTAGAGAATATTAAAGCCCAAAAGAAACAAGTAGTGAAATCTTACAATAAGAAGGTCAAGCATAAATTTTTCTTAGAGGTAGATTTAGTGTGGCAGATGAAGCTGCCTGAACATAATTACAAGGATCACATCTTTGGTAAAATGGTCATCCATATGTGAGGGTCCATTTAGAGTGGTTAAGGTTATGTCTGGAAATGCTTAGCTACTGCAATAGTTAGATGGAGAAATGTTTCCAAGAGCACTAAATGGTAAATTTCTAAGGCAATATACGCCAAGTATTTGGGAAAATCATCAAAATTTGCGCTGAAGACATCCTGACTTGGAGGCTTTTGATAAATAAAAGATTAGTACCATCCTTGCCAAGTTCATGCAACAAAATCATTTAAAATGATGTATGAATTTTGTTCTAGCAATATGATGATGAACATATATATTTTTGAAACCAAAATCACAAGGTATTATAACTTTCTCACATGATCCACAAGTCATTCATGCCAAAAGAAAGTGTATATCGTTGAAAAGACAAAAATACGAAACAACGCTTGGAAGGTGAAACGCCAAGCGGTGTCTAGTAATTGCAGTTATTACAAGGAAGTTACTAGATACTCCCTTCACTTTTTGTCTATAAATCCAACTTTGGTCATCAGAGTTTTTCATGCAATTACCCTTTTCATTGTCTTTCTTRAGAAATATTTCTTACCCTTTTTCCTTTTCTGATTAAACTTGTCTAATACGCCAACACCAAATGGAATTCGAATGGTGGGTGCTTGAAAAGGCTTATCACCAAGGAAGGTTTAATCTCCTAAATCAAGAGACTGTCCACTAAGATAGCTTGGGGATTGATTGGGACTATACAACGAGAGAGAAGAAAGCCCTCATCGAGGTTGAGTTTAGGCGATTCAAGTTTTGGAGGTAGGGAATTGATTAGTCCTACTCTGAGGTTGAACAACGTGGAGATGAGATGGAGTTTCAGAGGTAGAAGGAAGAGGAGGAGAAGGAAAGAAGAAGGAAGGTAGCCCAATTGTGGCAAGAGTATGAAGAATAGAGYGACAATGGCCCGGAGCAAGGAAAAGAAGGATGAAAGGTGTAGTGGAGGTGTCATTGCAAGGGCTTGAAAAGGTCATCATCGGCATCATTAACATCATCTACCATCGTCATTGTCATCATCATCATTGGTGTCGCCAACATTATCAGGATCATTTCCTGCAAAACTTGGGAGGCAATTCGCCCTTTCCATGGTGATAAGAAGAAGAGATTGACTCTAACAACTATGAGTTGGCCGGAGGCGATTAGGTTCGTCACTCTCTAAGTTGTATAAATTAAATAAGTCAAAAACATTATTCTAGCAATTCTTAGCTTTCTAAGTTCTCCAAATGTTAGAATTATGTACTAATTCTAGTTTTTAACTTTACAATTTCAGATCATTTTGTACAAYAAAATTGCTTTGCAATGTTACAAATGTAATTTCTAGAGTTGTTTTTAATTAAATGGAAATATTATGCGTAGTAGAGTACATTTATGATAGACATTTAATTAATGCTACTGACGAGACAAGACTTAGGCTTTGTTGGTGTCATAATTCAAAATGACGGTCTTGTAATGATAGTGTTATATTTGTGTAATACATCAATTTATTGCTAAGTACATTTCCAAGTTGTTTTCCCATCAAGGTAAAATGTAATTATTGGAATTCGTGTGAATATAATTGTGCACTACCTTAATAAAAAAAACATTACTTATCATTCTTATTACATAACGTGACACGATAACAAAATTATAATTATTATGTTATAAAACCATGTCACAGCTAAAGCTTTCAAGGGTAAATTCTATGTGATCAAACCACTAGTCCTTTATGTATATTTAAATTGTTATATCACAAGGACTCAAGAGATATCGCCCTTGAAAATTAAGGGGGCAATTTGTTAAAGATTAAAAATATTTCGTGTACTTTGTTGARCAATATTGATCGAGATTCTCTATCGATCTCGTGGGTATTTTGGTCTGGTGATATACCAWAAGCGCTAGGAAGAGATAGTCAGGAGATAGCCCATTGTGTACGTCCCAYAAGAAGAGGCCAATTAAGCATCGAGCAGAAACTTGGAGGAAAAGGAGAATTCAAATATGGATAGAGAGCCAAATAACTGCTACCAAGTGGAAACCACCATAACTTCTTCCCCACGATCTTTGTTACCTAAGGCCTATAAATTGGTGAAGCCAGATCAAGAGAACAACAACAACAACACATCAAGCAGAACTATCTATATCTTCACATTTACTGCTTTCCTTTAGCCGCACTTGGTTTAGTAGCCAAGTATATTTTAGTATAGCTTAGCATAGAATAACATAGCATAACATAGTTCATCCTCATGGATCAATAACTTGTTACTATCTTTCCCGATTGTGTGAACATGGAGGTAATCATCCTTCCTTGTTATACAATTGTAGTTTGACTCTATCATTACTACTTTAATGGAAGGTTTTTATATCTTTTCGATCTTATTTGTCCTAAGCTTCAGTTTCATTCTACMCTAGGCTTAATTTCCTTCATTTATACACTCTTGTATGCGTTTGTGACTCTAGAAACTATTTTTACGTTAGCGAGGTTATCTAAAAAATCATTAACAAGAGGGACAACCCCTATCGATCCAAAAACAATATTGGATGGTTGACTTGTTGGTGAAGTGTAAAATCAACTCAATAGGGAAAACARAGTACTAGCAGTGTGATGCGAGTTTAAGGCGAAAAATATCGAAGCGAAATACAAAGCACTAATCTTTGGTCTAACCATGGAAAAGGATATGGGAATACAGGAGATAAGTGTAAAAAGTGATCCTATGTTGATTGTAAACCAAATTAAATGTGAGTATAGTGCAAAGGATTCGAAAATGGCTGCATATTTAAGGGTGCTCAAAGAGTTGGAAATGTCTTTTCGAAAAATCGAGGTTGAATAAATCCCAAGGGACCTGAATATGGAGGCGAACGCACTAGCAAACTTAGGATCATGSTTCAAGCATCAAGGAGATACAAAAGTTCCACTAGTCCATCTCCTGACTCCTGCAATAGAGGAAACGCCAACGGACTCATTGGTTCCAGTATACCAAATTGAAGATGACACATCTTGGAGGAAGCCCTACATCGATTGGCTAAAACATGACATGTTGCTTTGAGATAAGAAGGAAGCTCATAAGTTTAAGAAGGCTTAGACATTTATCTTAATTGTCKATGTTTTGTATAAAAAGTCATTTGCAGGATGATATATGAGATGCTTGGATAAGGATGCACCCCAGTAGGTTTTGTGAAGTTTGCAGATGTAGAATATGAAAACCACACATGAGGAAGAAGTTTGTCTAGTAAAGCATTGAGGATGGGGTATTATTGGCTGACTATGCGGAAGGATGCGGTGGAATTTGCGAGGAAAAGTGATGCATGTCAAAAACACTCACCCTTAAGCACTAGGATCAGTAGGAATTGCATCCAATACTCGCACCTTAGCCATTTATGAAGTAGGGCATGGACATAGTTGGTCCAATGCTAGTCGCATTTGACAATGACGGATTACTACTCGAAGTGGATTGTGGCAGAGGCATTCCGGTAAATGACGGATCAGGAGGTCATATCCTTTATAAAATGCAACGTCCTAACAAGATTTGGGGTTCAGTTAGAGATCGTTTGTGACAATGGGTCACAGCTCATTAGCCATGCTACTGGGAAGTTTTCTGAGAAGTGGAACATAAGGCTCAAGACATCAACACCTAGGTATCCTCAAAGTAATGGGTAGGAAGAGTCGAGTAACAAGATAATTGTCGGGAATCTGACAAAGCATTGTGATGAAGTACAAGGAAAGTGGGCCAACAAACTATCGTATATCCTCTAGGCAGATCGAACTACACCTAAGAACGCGACAGGGCAGACGTCATATTCACTAGTATTCGGGTGTGAAGCGGTACATCTGATAGAGGTCGATCTTCCATCTTCAAGGTATGGGTTGATGACAGTTGAACACAACAAAACCGAGTTGGCCAATGACTTGGACATAGTGGACGAAGTTCGTGACTCAGTAAGGATTAGACTAGAAGCATACTAAAGGAGTGTGGCACGAAGTTARAATAAAAATGTGTGTAATTAAATGCCTTTAAAATTGGAGATTCGGTCCTGTGATGAACATTTGGAAAGGAAGCAATGGGAAAGTTTAGCCCGAATTGGGAAGGGCCGTATCACGTAGTTGAAGTGGTTGGACAAGGAGCGTATTGGTAGAAAGATGCAAATGGACAGCTAGTACCAAGGGCATGAAATATAATGAATCTAAGGTAATATCCTTTATGAAAAGACAAATGACGATCCAAGAAGTCTAGGTAACTTACCTCTGATCCTATTTCAATTATCTTATCTTCTACATACACATACTAACTTGAGCATCGGATGGCCATTTGCAAAAACTCCAACTACGATTCCTAACGGGTGTTATCACTTTCAACTCAGACAAAAACACAAAGACGAAGCGACAGTAAGACAAGTTGTGTGCCCAAGGCTTAGTGATTACAAAGAAAAGGGAATCTAAAATAATAACTAAAGTACTTGGACATGGAAAGGGAACATAAGCTTAGCCAAGAACGCATGCAAAGCCATACAAATGGCACAAACGACAACAGACAAAAGACAACAGATAGAGAATACAAAAGATAAATTAATTAAGTTCGTTGCAAAGAGTTAATTACATTCAAACTTCCTCTGGAATGCTACCAGAGGGAACCCAAAAACTAATATTATCCAAAAGATAACATAAAAGCAAGTTTAAGTTGCGTACAAACTTTATAACTTAAGCATTAGGGGTAGGGGCATCTTTGTCTTCTTTCTCCTCAACCTCGGGAAAGGAAATYTCGTTTGGAACACTAGGAGGGGGCATTGGTGAAAAGTCATCCTCCCAAGCTTTGATGTCCTCGTTCGGAATCCATTGGGCAGTCTTCCCGTCCTCCATCATCGGCTCAGCTTTGGTCCTAAATGTATAGTACCCAACAGCATCCAGGACTTCAATCTTCTTTCTCTTCCCACAAGTGGCCAACTCCTTGCAGAGAGCCTTGAGATCAACAATCTCTTGGTCGTCRTTCGCCATCTTCTCCCTGTACTTCTTCTTAGCCAACCTGAAAGCTTCAAGCTACTATTCAATGGAAGACATGTAGGTCTTCAGAGTGAGCATGCCTTGAATACTCTGAAAAAATATATGTATAGCATAAGAAGACAAATGGCACAGGACGAACGATGAAAGATAAAAGACATACGACAAACCTGAACATTATCAGCAGCAGATTCAGCTAAGACATCCAACGCTTTGAACTTTCACAGGAACTCTTGAGTAGCAGGGAAAAAGAGCTAGTACATGGCATYAGTGATTGACGTTGTGCCATCTAGGGCTGAGCACCGGTCTAGAACTGGATCACCCGGTTGGACCGGATGACTAGAATTTTCAAATTTTGAGGACCTAGACCGGACCTGAATCAACTCCGGTCTAGACTGGGACTGAACTTGATTTTTCAGGTCRAGTCCGATTTTGGACCTGTTAGACCTTTTTTTTTGAAAAAATAAAAATCAATCTAATTTGCCTGAATTGCCTCTGTATCTAACAAGTCCCCGTAAGTGTTGTAACTATTGTTACTTTAAAAATAATCCAACCATTGCTCCCTGTTATCTTGCAATCATGTAAGCTGTAACCTATTTGAACAAAAAAWAAAAAGAAAAAACAATCTGAAAGTTAAAAAAGACGGAGTATATAAAACCAAAAATAAAAAATCAAAATTAGAAAGGAAAAGAAAATTATCATAAAAGGAAAAAAACAAAAATTGTTTAGTAAAACACAAATAGGAAAGCACAAATGCACAATGATTCAATGAAATCCAATATGGAGTAGAAAAATAAGAGAATCTGAAAATTTTAAATTAAAATAATTTAAAAAGAAAAAAGGAAGAGAGAATTTGAAAAATAAACCCATTGTTAGAGTATATATTATATTCCTYGGCCTCAACCATCAGCTTAAGCTTTTGGTTGAGATGGTTCAGTTAACATGGTATCAGAGCCAGTGTGACACGAAGGTTGAGGCCCAGGAATATAATATATACTCTAACACCCATAAATAAGCACTTACCAGGCTGAGCACTAGTTGTCGTCAATCATCGGTCGTCGATCTTTGGTCACGGTGGAGAAGTGAGAGGTRAGAGATACGACATTGCGGTGGTGGTGACGTTGAGCGAAGGCCTTCAACCAACGAATTGGTGGCATTGGTGGCCTTCAACTAGTGAATTGGTGGCGGTGTAGCTACTGCGAACCGGATAAAATAGGAGAGAAGATGAGCGAGTGGAGGCGTGAGGCCGTGGAYGAGTAGCACCGTAGAGTGTTTTAATGGTTTTGATGATAGCATGATTGCATGAAATAAATTTGGCAGGAAGAGTGAATGAGTTATAATTTTTTTAGTTGGTATTTTTTTAGAAAATAATAGATACACATATATTTTATAATTATTTCGGCCTTCCAGTCCAGACCTGAAAACCCCGGTTTTGGACCGAACCGGAAGTCCGACTCCCCAAAATTTTTTGGACCTAGTTCGGTCTGGTTCAGTCCAAATTCAGGTTCGATCCGGTCTAGTTTTAGGTCTAGACCAGACCTTTGCTCAGGCCCTAGTGCCATCAATAAAATTGCAGAAGTTATCTGGAAAAGATAGGGCCAACTTCATTGTCAAACTAGTGGGAAGCTTATTGACAAGGGTCTGAATAGGAGCCTTTGCTGGAGGGAGAGTAGCAATAGGCGAGTCAGAGGTTCGACGACGCTGCCTTTGGCATTGAAGGTTGTCAATAGAAGGGGCAAGGTCGACTGGAGTCCTCTTGTTGGTCTCACTTGTGTTTTAATCTAAGGAAAAGACAAAAGAGGTAAATGCAATGGAGTAGGTTGGGAAAGGACACAAGAAAGTAAGGAAAAATGCAGAAAGACATACCAGAAGACATCCTGGAATCAGAATGAGCATCACTATTATCACCTACTTTGACAATGTTGGATTCAGGCTTAGAAAAGCGCAACGTCCTGGCCGCAACACGGGTAGGTCTTCTAGTTCGATGAGATGGTGAAGCAGTCATTGATGGGGAAGAGTCATGGGGGCGTCTRCTAGTACAAGAAACAGRAAGCGTTGCAAGTTAAAGTCCTCGAAGACCTCTTAGAAGCAGGAATTTGAAAGATGATGCCACAATGATCAGCAGCATTGGGACCTTCAGGGAGAGAGAGGCCTTTGGCGTCTAAACAAAATGACAAAAGACACATCATCAAAATCACAAAAGCAATAACACTATAGAGCAAAGGACGCACACTTTTGACCCAAATTTTAGGAAAAAGACTACTGTAAAATTCAAGTGAACTCTTTTTTGACTAAGAAAAATCGTCTAAGTCAACCCCTATCATTCGTAGTATCTAACTCAGAAATTAGATTTTTCCTCCCCTTGCGGGGGAGAAGGCTAATTCTACCATACCCATACTTCCTAAATTCATAACAAAATCCTAAATCCTCAAAATCAAACTCCAAACTAAAATCCTTCCTACACTCAACGAGAATTTCCAAAGCAAGAAGAAGCCTCCAAACATGAGGCATGAATTGGCATATGGGGATATTTTCATATTTGTTCACAGCTTCAGTAAGGGGGCAAAAGGAAAGGAATGGCTAATTTTGAAAGGGTACTCATAAATGCAAACCCAACCATTGCACACTGAGTCGGCCTTGACACTAGAATCAGGGGCCAAAATTTAAGCAAAATCAGGGAGATTGCACAAAGAATGAATCAAAGAAGGGTRATTTAAAGAAGAGGGGACGCGTTGCATGGGATTGAGAAGGTTTTGTTCGACAAAAAAAGGATCGCGAGAAGAGACAATTTTGGTTCACACCATTTTTGGACGAAGAAGCACATAGATTGGAGGATCAGAAAACTAAAGAGAAGAGGAAGAGAGGAGAGAGAAGTTACCTTGTAAGATGAAAGAGGCAAGTGGGAAGTTATAAGAAGGGGAGTAGGATCTTGGATACATAAAATACTAATTGTCATCTCTTAACCTATAATATGATGAACACCTTTCTTCTCTCTAAAAAGCTCTCTCTAAAACTTTAACTTATTTTCAGCCACTGGGGCTACCATCATCTCGTTGATGGTGGTAAGTGGAAACCAATCTGGGAGACTGGGGGATATTTTATCAATCACATCCCGGAAAGGTTTACTGATTAATCCTCGACGCATGTTAAACATAGATAAGGGACACCTTTCACAACTTACATCGATTGGAGTCAAGAGGCAAGGCTTTAACAGATCCGTCGAAGAATGAAGGATCAAGGTTAGGCTGCCCACTGCACCTTGGATAGACTCATGAGTTGGAAACTAGTTCAGGCACTTCATTCAGATATGAGATTAAAAGAGTTGTATGGTCAATCTCAGAGAACTTATAGGCCGGCAAATCGGAGATGGACGACCACGGTCCCGAGTCGATCAGGCTCGACGACCAAAAAAAGCAAAACAAAAAAAAATGTATCATGGACGAACCAAAGGGATCGTGTAGAGAAGGTATACCCAAGACGTGTTTTTGGCGACTACACGATATTAATGGCAGCGTGTAGAATGGTTGAGAACGGACCTTTTTAGCTGACAAGACGAATGCTTGAAAGAATTAATTATATCCTAACCACCCCCAAGGCGGAAGATAGGGGGCTCGCCTCCTTGTTCCCTTTTACCTATGCCATGATGCTGCTCTCCTTAATTTCACAAAGAAAGGAATTGAGTGGTTTATGGAAAATCTGCACAGATAGGATCGTATACTTGGTCACCTGATGGCGACTGAAGGTCAAGCTTGGGTTTCTCCACTTTCAAGGGCCTTCCTTAATTTACTAAGGAAATGACAATTCGACCGATTTTTTTAAATAGCGGAACTTAACTTCAGGCGGAGGTAGCTTTATCATAGGCTAGCCCCGCACGCGCTCACAAGTACAACTTTCTCTTCTTTCTAATGCTTTTTTTTTTTGCTTGTTTGTTTATGAATAATCCTCCTCTTTATCTCTTTATGAGAGTTTGTTCCCTAATTTTTGGGTTTTTCTATCTCTTTATGAGAGTTTTATCCCCAACGTTTAGGTTTATTATTATCTCCTTTTGTGAGAGTTTGAAGTGTAGTTGTTTTTGTCTTTCCTTATGGAAGATCGGATTATCTACCTCTAGGGTTTCGTAATTTTTTTCATTTGTTGGAGAATGAAGATTTAGGATTTCACAAACTTGGAAAGAATTGAGAAAATCACAAATGTATGTTCACCCAAACAGCTACATATCAGCGACCATTATGCCGAATTAGAGCGAACTCACAGGTTGTATTGCTTCGTATGAAGATTTTTATGAAGGCTATTTTAAATTGAATCTGTGATGTAACTAGTTCTAAGGTGTTTTGTATTCTTGTTGGAGCTTTAGCTTTTTCTTCCATTGTTTGTAAGCGTCTCTTGACTATTTCTTATTAAATAAATCTTTACTCTTCTCTTCCAAAAAAAAAAAACTAATTGTCAAGTGAGTCTAAAGGGATAAATTGGTTTTCCAACCAAACAAATGCAAACTATCAAAGAAAGGCCAAATTGGCCCAAGTCCGAAAAGACAAGTGATATTGGACAATCTGCACCCAATGACCTAATATTAATATGATAAAGAGCATGGGTGAGTTCAAATTATGGGTATTCAAATCCAGACTTGGAATTGGTATGGAGCTGCTGGATCCATACCTGGAATCTGTTCAACTAGATCCAAGTTTGGGTTCAAAATCTTGGACATGGTTATAACCAAATCCAAGGGCTTGTTTGGTTACCTTTATTTTCCATGAGCAATCAAAATTCTCATGAAATGGATTTTGTACTTGTTTGTTTGCCTCAAATTAATAATATGAGGGAAATGCAAATTCCTAGGAATTTCAAATGCCTACAAAACTTGGAAATTGTCTGAACAAGCCATCCCTTGTTAAATGGAAATTCCCATGATTTGCAAATTTCCTCATGAATAACAAATAACTTTTGTTAAATCATGGGAAATAACACGTAGGAAGTAAATTCCAATGAAATGCAAATTTCTATAGGAATTTAATTCATATGGCAACCAAACGAAGCCCAAGTTTCAGTGAAAGTTTTTAGACCCATTAACTAGTGGGTAACCAGTAGAACAAATTCCTAGTTCGAGTGTGAGTTGACATAAGTATCAAACCAATCACCTTAATTAAATGACAAATAATATTTGATAAATATGTATGAAAGTCTAATCTAAATATTCTCTATAAAACGAATAAAAAAGGAAATTACCAATTCAATAAGTATTGAAAATGCAACAGGGTACCCAATTTAAGAACWAGTACCTGGTGGGTCCAAGTTTGGTTCCTAAAATTTAATACTTGATTGAACCAATTTCAATTCCAAGTCCGTGTTTCTAGGACCTGGTGGGTGTGGTCTGGGTTAGGATCTAAATCCTCAAAAAAATGACTAGGTATTTGGTTATGATCACTACCTCTACTAGAAAGCTGACATAGTATGTGTGGAGCACATGACGATCCTAGGAACAAATAGCCCAGTGCATGTAAATAGAGAAGAATGTACCATAACTGAGGTATTCACAAAATGCATACACTCACCACCCCTCTTTCCTCACTACATTCCTTACACTAACTTGACTGTTAGATTGGTCTTTGCCAGTCATCCCTCAGGGTAGTTTACGTCTGCATTACTTGTAGGACCCATCAAATGAAAGGTTGACTTGGAGTATTCTGATCATTATTTTTTATACATTACTATATTTTATTACGTTGTATCTCCTTGTATATATTGTGCCCATGCATGCATTCTGTCTTTTAATATGAACTCATATGTCCTGCATGACCTTGCCTCACGCACCTTGACCTTATAATTGAGACAACGCCTTTGACCTTGAGGTGATGGGCTTTTTCGCACTTCAAGCTATTTGGGCCTCATAATGTCCTATCGAGGTCTTTGGCCGAGACTATTTCCGGCTTCACCACCCCACCATATATCTTATTATGGATCAATTAAAACAAGTAAATAATATATAGTGCACTCTCTAAAAATAATAAATGGACGATAAAAAAAATAACGTCTAACATTTAAATAAAAAAAGAGTACATCATTGGGACGTGTGAGACACTATCTTAAAAGCACGTTTACCTTGACCATTTTGCAATCAAATAACATTTATTTTCCCCTAGATTAAATGCAATTCTCTCCAAATAATGTACTCTCTATGTATTTGAAACTCACAATAAACTCAAAAGATAGTTAACTAAGTAAAAAAAATTGTAGCTCAAGCTCAAGTGCACAACTAACGAATCTCATAAAACTAGCTAGAAAAAACATTTGCGTGCTGTTGGATTTAAAAAGTAAGCACACTCCACTTGCATCCGCACACGAAACAAGGTAGTGGTGGCAACATATGCATGGAAAGCCCACTTCCTACTCAACATACACATAGAATTCTTCACAAACCCTATATATATAACACTTGTATTTTATAAACTATGATTTTTTTTTATTATTGACAGTCGTTGCTATTAATTTAAAACGGAGGACTGACGAAGGTGTAAGTATAAGAGATGTGCGAAATGCAATAAATTTTTGTAGACACATAGTCCCAGTAACAAGAAAAAGGATTTTCTACTTTCCCGTTTCTTTTTACTGGAACTTTTGCCGAATTTGGAAATATCAAATTAGTAGAAATTATTTTTTCTTTCTTTTTTGCATGTCATTTCTTCCTATATCTCTCTTAATCACATGCCTCAATTTCTCTCTCTTTCACTTTCACATATACAACCAAATTTTGCCTAGGAGTCCGAGTCACTGCCAAAGTTTCCACTAAAAAGAAACAAATGAAGTATAAAATACCCATGAGGTATCGTGTTTTCCATGATATACCCTACAAAAAATTTCTTCTACACACAATAGCCCTGAGGTTTATATTTGATGCTCAAACTGCCTTTCATGAATCCCATTGACAACTTATGGTTAAAACTAACCACAGTTACATTTTTTTAAGAAAAAAAGATAAGAGCGAGTGAGTGAAAAAACCCGRCGCCGCCACCTTGACCGTACTAGTGGTTTGATTGTCGTAAGCGGAGAAACTCCCCTTTAATGGACCCACACTCCCCTTCACACCAACTACAAACCACATGACCCACACCACCCACCATCGTAGCACCCCAGTAGTCCCCACCATTGCAACCTAACTGACACAAACCAACGCCCCACCATTGCAAACCAACAYTCGCCATCGTAAACCCCACCGACCATTACAAACCAACAACCATCGATGCAAACCAACACCATACCATCGCAAACTAACAACTACCCTTCGAAACCTCATCGACACTCTTCGAAAGCCCTCAAACCTCACTAACACCCTTCGAAAGCCCTCAAACCCCAATCACCGCACAACCACCCTTTCGAAATTGATTTGCAGTAGCTAGGGTGGAGGATTATAAATTGATTTGGGGATAATCAGATGAAGGAAAGATTCAGCTGACCATGGTTAAGCTCAATTAAATGCTTTATATTGATGTTTGGTTATCACTTAGTAGCGTACTAAACCTCGGGGGTATTGCATAGAAGAATTTTTTTTTGCAGGGTATATCATGGAAAACGCCAAACCTCAGAGTTATTTTGTAAAAAATACCAAAAATTAGTTTTGTTTTCTTATAGACAATTTTTAAATAAAAATTGCCATTATTTATTTTTTTAAAAAACTCTTTTTAAAAATTATGTTTGACTTTCGTTGACTCGATATTCATCAATAATTCAATATTATTTCTGACTTACCTTCATTTGCACGCCCCAGCTCCCAATTTCAAAACACTGAGGGGGTGTTTGGTAGATGAGAATTGGAGGTGGGAATGAGAATATTATTTCCATTAAAGCCCAGTTCCCATGTTTGTTATGTTGGAATGTGATTAGATAAGGGAAGGGGAATGAGAATAAAAAGGCATGAATTTCCCATGTTTTATTACCTAGGCGGGGCGTTTGGCAAGTGGGAATGAGAATTTGGGTAATATAGGATGYGAATGGGAATGAGAATTGAAATGTGGGAATTGATAAAATTATCCTAATCCCCTGTTTGGTATTGATTTGAGAATAAATGAGGATTTCAAATGGAAAAAAAACGGAAATAAAATGAGATGTAAAAATAGGTTTGAGAAAAAAAAAAGAAAAAAAAAGAAAAATGAATTCCCTCCCAAATACCAACCCCCCAAGTAATAATAATAAGGGAATAGACCCTAAATAATCCCATTCCTCAATAACAAACATGAGAATTTAGCAAATTGAGATTAAAATTTTCATTCCCACTAATATATTCCCACATACCAAACACCCCAGGGTAGGTAATAAATGGGGAATTCAATTTTTTTTGCTTTTTCCTTTGAAGGTTATGTGAGACATTTTTTTAATCAAAATTAAAATAATACCATTTATTCCCACATTTATTGGCAAGTGTATACCAACCATGAAATTGGGAATATCTTATGAATTCCCATTCCCAATCTCATTCTATATTCTCCAAATTTCCATTCCCACTTGCTAAACGTCCGGTAAAGTACGCACTAAAAGTCTAAAACCGTAATAACAAGTAACAATCCTAAAACCCTAATTCATTCTCTCTCTTTACAATTTTGATCCCAAGATGGCACCCCCAGGAAGAGGTAATTTGCTTTCTTCTTCATTTGATAATCTCCTTTCTATCTTTGACGAATTTTGTGTTGATTTCTAGTAATTTTCSCATGCAATTACCAATTTAATCTGTTACGAAATTGAATAACACATCCTACTTCACTTGATTTTTATAGTCTAATCTTYCAGTGTCGTCAGTTCTGTATTTTGTATATTAGTGAAACTTGATTCATTGCTAATATTTGTGAAACTCGATTTCGTTGTTTGATTATTTTTTCAAAATTTCGTTTTATTCATTGTTATTCGATAACTGTGTTTCCAACATGGAATCGAAAACAAGGAATTTGGTTTCCAGTTCTTTAAAGGCAGATTTAAGCCAATAATTAGTTMGTTTTGGTTGAATAATGTGGTGTATGATGAATCGTAGGAGGAAGAGGTGGTTTTGGAGGACGTGGAGGTGGTAGAGGAAGAGGTGGTTTCGGAGGACGTGGTGGAGTGATGAAACCACGTGGTGGTGGTGGCGGTGGGCGTGGAAGAGGGGGCGGTGGTCGTGGGAGAGGAGGTGGTGGTCGTGGTGGCGGAAGAGGGGGAGGAATGAAAGGAGGTTCTAAGGTTATCGTAGAGCCTCATAGACATAAGGGAGTGTTCATTGCTAAGGGTAAAGAAGATGCTCTCGTTACGAAGAATTTGGTCCCTGGTGAAGCTGTTTATGGTGAGAAGAGAATCTCTGTTCAGGTAATTTAAATTTGTTCACTTTTTGATTAATTTTGTGTTACTTCAGTGTTGGGTTTGAACTTGATTTGCTGTTGGTTAGTTCATTCTAGGTTATGCACTTCATTTCAGGGTTAGTTGGGTTCATTCATTCTAGGCTATCTATTGTATTGTTTATGCCGGGTTTGGAAAACATGTACGGAGTATGATTATATGAGCTCAAAGAATCTGTAATATTCTTATCATTTTTAGGTCATCATAGAAGATTTTTATTAAAATTGGTACTTTGATTGCAGCAAGAAGATGGAACAAAGGTTGAATACAGGGTTTGGAATCCCTTCAGGTCAAAACTGGCAGCTGCAGTTCTTGGCGGTGTTGATAATATCTGGATTGTAAGTTTCTTGTCAAGAATTTTTACAATTGATTTGTCTTTCATGTGGGTATATTATGTTATTGATTGCTGATAGGAATACCTGGTGTCTTTGTTTGCAGGAACCGGGTGCTAAGGTTTTGTATCTTGGTGCTGCTTCTGGAACTACTGTTTCCCATGTTTCTGATATTGTTGGACCTGTATGTGACAACATTCAACTTAGGATGATTGAGCTGTTTGTATTACTGTGTTTGAATTATTTTTCTGACGGAAAATTTTCTTCTTCAGGAGGGTTGTGTCTACGCTGTTGAATTTTCGCATAGGAGTGGTAGAGATTTGGTTAACATGGCAACGAAAAGAACTAATGTTATCCCTATCATTGAGGATGCTAGACACCCTGCCAAGTACAGGATGCTGGTTGGCATGGTTGATGTAATCTTTTCTGATGTTGCTCAGCCTGATCAGGTCGTTACTCCTTTCATAATTGTTCTTTACTTTGTATGTCATTGCTCTCTTTTTCGTCACTGCATATGTGCTTTAGTCTTTTTGTCCCAAACTCTTCATTTGTGTATATGCTGACTAGTTATTAGGCTTTCGGATATTTATTTATGATTTACGTAGTAGCTTAGGTAGCTTAACGTTTGTTTTTTAAAAATTTTTATTTTTTTAAATGGTGCTTCAAGGTTTTGACTACATTTGTATGTAATATGAGTATGTTTTTCCCTGAAGCCTTTTGTATTCTTTCCTTTCCTCTTCTTTTTGTTTATTTTTTAAAACTTAAGAAAATTATTTGGGAGTCAATTGTTTTTAAATTGCACTCTCTCAACAGCAAATCAAGCATATGATGAGTTTATCAGATTCCCCTTCACTACAAAATGAGTGATGTGGTCTCTGAATATCTGATGCAATTGAGTTTTTCTGGTTTTCGCTCCATGAATATCTGATAATTTTTTCGGACATCCCTTTAAGACTTTTGTTTTTTGTTGAACTGTTGGTATTGACTCTGAGCATAGGATCACTTATTTTATGCTGCAAACCTTTTCATGTGTATATCTTACAAGAGTCTGGCACATGCTTATGTTTTTTGAACTCTTAGTCAAATTTGGATGGTTGATTTTTCTCAGCTTCAGCTCTTGAGTCTGAAGGACTCTGAACGTGTGATGCATTGCTCATTCTTCGCTTTTTCATATATTGGGTGATACTTTTTGCCACAAGCCCACAACATCAAGGCTCAATGGTTGGTGTTAGTTTGCTGGTATTCTTTATACTTCCTCCGTATCAAAATAAACGCAACGATTTGACATAAAGTAGAGAGAAAAAGTGTCAAATCGTTGCGTTTATTTTGATACGGAGGAAGTACTTGATATATTATAGTTGGCAGCTGCAGTTGTTGCATGTTAGTCTTCAGGGCATTATAATTCTTTGAGGTGATATTGAAATGATGGTGTTCTATTAAGAACATATCTTGTTGCTTGCTAACAAATCACAAGTCTGCACTTGTATTTTATTCACTCTGTTCAATTGGAAAACATGAATATTAATCATAAGACTACATTTCGCGCTGGTTTAGTGGCTTGGTTAACTGTTCTTACTGAAGTTTCATAATCAGTCCCCTAAATATCAGTGTATTTCCTGGTAGTTTCTTTTTGAATAATCTCGGAAAAACTTGTCTTTTCTCCCATTCCTCCCTCTTCTATAAAGGTTTTGTTTGTTGTTGCTTCTGTGGTACAGAATGCAAAATGCAATTTTATTTGGGATTTTCTTGTTTGTCTAGAAGTACATTTTTGGCCAATTGCGACTCTCAAAATAGGAAGGTGTTGTGGTCTCCTGTTTCCATCCTCTGTATGATTGAATCAGGAAATATACATTTTTGTGCATATGTTGCATTGTTCTTTCTGTTCTGACAAGTTGAGGGGCATTTAAGCTGTTGACATTTACTGCCTGAGGGCAAATATTATAGCAATTGTTGTCTTGTCTGACATTTTTATTACTCCCTCCGTAACATAATTCTCACAACTCTTTCTATTTTTGTCCGTAACATAATTCTTGCAACTCTTGTACTTTATTCCTAATTTGGTAACTTTTTAATAGTAAAGTTACTATTTTACCCTTACTAATATATCTAAACAACACCTAATCAACACACTTAATTACCCAAATATATTCACTAACTCACCCCAAATCAAATCATCTTCTTCTCTCTCTTCCTCCTCCATAAACCATTAAACCCTAACTTTTCTCTCTCCTCATCATCTTCTTCTTCTCTCCACCCTAACAACACTCACCACCCCCCCTCACCACCCTGCTGCACCGTAGCAACCTTCAACACCGCCGCGTCCAACGCCCTTCACCATCCTTCAACACCGCCGCGTCTCACCGCCGCCTCTCACGACCATCTCTCACGACCGCCTCTCACCACCGCCCTTCACATATACCCTAACTTTTCTCTCTCTCCTCATTTTCCTTCCTCTTTCCACCCGAGTAGCCCTCACCACCGCACCACACCACAGCCCTCACCACCCCCTCGTCCTCTACAACCACCACAGCAACTCGCATCTGCTTCCTCGTTCACTCCGTCGTTTTCAGTAACCATGAATGCAGAAATGGCGATGATGAGACTCATCGAATCGAAGCTCGATCCCGCCYTTGTGGGTGGTGGAGGGAGTTATGACTTTCATTTTGGATTTGATTTTGGTTTCATTTTGAGTTTGGTTTCGTTTTGGTTTTGATTTTGGGTTTAATTTTGATTTTGGGTTTGATTTTGTTTTTCCTTTTGATTTTGATTTTTGAATCTGATTTGCAAATCAGATTGGTAAACAAATTCTGATTGTAACGTTGAATTTGGTTTGATTTTGGTTTCGTCTTCTGAGTATGGACTGGCGGTGGCGGTGGTGACATAGCGGCGGTGGTGGTCTGACTGTAACGGTGCTGGTGGTTGATGAGTAGTGATGTTGGTGGTCTCAATTTTATCCCCATACATGAACATATAACATGTTTAAAGATTTTTTAAATAAGGGTAAAACAGTCTTTTCTATCACTTAATCACAATTAGCTTTATTTACAATGTTAATACAATCAGGTACGGAAGTTGCAAGAATATTGTTACAGAGGGAGTAATTTAAAATTTGTTTGTCTCGGAAGATTATGGCACAATTGATCAACCTATGCTTGCTAGAAACACATTGAACTCTTTAGGTAATCCTAATGGCTCCTATTGAATATTGATCTGAAAATGTTGGGCCATCAACGGTAGGATCTCCTTATGCCATAATATATTAATATGTGTATCATGCTAGTTTCGTTAAGGCTGACAATTATTCTTGCAGGCTAGAATTTTGGCACTCAATGCTTCATATTTCCTAAAAGCAGGAGGTCACTTTGTTATATCAATCAAGGTTTGGTCTTATGCCTCTAAGAGTTGGTTTGCTCCTATGCTTATATCTATTTTCTATGTGTAATTAAGTCTTTTTAACTTCAGGCTAACTGCATCGACTCAACCAGTCCTGCTGAGGCAGTATTTGCATCGGAAGTTAAGAAGCTACAACAAGAGCAGTTCAAGCCCATGGAACAGGTCACTCTAGAGCCATTTGAGCGTGATCATGCTTGTGTTGTGGGTGCTTACCGTGTGCCCAAGAAATCGAAGAGCACTGCTAAGTAGGGTCACTGTAGTCTGCTGCCCCAAGTTTAGTTAGTAGTATAAGTTGCAACTGCAGCTTCACCCAGAATCATGTTATGTTTTGCTATTTAGACAAACAAAGGATCTTGTGTTGTGGAATTTTTAAATACCATTGTAAGCTGCTGTCTGGACTCTTGTTACTAAACCTCTATTTTTGACGCAGTTTTTGTTTTGCGGAGATTGCTTCTTTGGACCAAAAAGAGAGTTTTGAATAGGCTTGTCAATGGGGCGGGTAAAATAGGAGACCCGCTCCATCCCCGCCCCAAYACGGGGCAGGGATGGGTCTTAGTTTGGCGGGTGGTGGGACGGGGATGGGGATGAAAATCATACCCGCCATGGGTGATGGGGCGGGGGTGGATTTTATGTTATCCGCGTCCCGCCCCGTCAAAATCCACCCTTGCCCCGTCCCTTCCCCGCCTCATCCCCAACCACCTTGCCTGATACCTAATTTTAAAATTATAAGTTATAATTACTGCCTTCGTTTTCGAGCTTGCAACATTTTTCTTATTTAGAAATTTACAAATACATGCAACAATCTAATTATTTTCAAATATAGTTAAATCGGTACAAATTTACAATTTTGCCCTTAATTTTTGTTTTCAAAACTAATATCGACACTTAACATTAACAATTTTATATCAAATATAATCAAAACATATTATCATTTAATGATTCCCACCAAAATTAAAAAACTATCAATCAATTATCAACCATTCAAGTACCCAACCAAAAAAAAAAAAAATACACATTCATCGTCCTCATTTATCATCCAATCGTTAGTTCATTGCTCCCCTTTCTGGTGTCCATCTCTCTCTACCCCCCATTTCTCTCACTTTAATATTGAAAATGACAGATTTGATTTATTCTTGTGAATTTTAGGGTTTTGAAGAAATAATGAGGYTTTTCTTAATTTTAGGGTTCATCTACTCGATTATGTTCGTCTCAATTTAGGGTTTTCTTAATTTGGTCTGCTTGAATCTTTGTGTTTCGTACTTGAAACTCTTCATCGCAAATCGTCAAATAAGYTTTGTCTRAAAACCAAAGTTTATTTTCAATTATCTGAACATTTGTTGTGTTTCTCTTCGATTTTGTTTGCAAATTTGTTGGAACTTTATTATGTCCGACTTTTCAAATTTTGGGTTGTTTCTACTGTATGAATTTTGGGTTGTTTTTATGAATTTATTTATGTTAGGTTGTTCAATTTTTTTTCCTGATTTGTTGATTATCTGCTCAGCTCGATTATGTCGATTATTCTGAATTATTGTTGTGCCAAAACCAAAATGGTTGTTATTGAATTATTGTTACGGCAAAATTTTGAATTATCGTTGCGGCAAAATTCTGAATTATTGTGTTATTTGTGTTATTATTTGTTGTGCCAAAATTCTGATTTACTTGGAAGTAAAGAGTTAGCATCTTCRTGTGTCAAATTTTGTCGGACCACAAATAATCGATTATTTTGAATTGTGGCAAAATTTTGAATTGTGCCACGATTCAAAATAATCGATTATTCTGAATCGGTTTTGTTGTGCCAAAATTCAGAATAATCGGTGGTTTTGCCACAAAATTCCTCAAACTTTGCCGGACCGAGATGTTATTTGTGTGTTATTAATTGTTTGAATTATTGTTGTGCCAAAATTCTGAATTATTGAATTATTCTGAATTATTCTGGATTATATGAATTTTTATTGTGTTTAATTTCTATTGTTTTAATTGTAGTGCTTGGCCATGGTTCGAAGAAGGCTTAAGCCCAAAATTGACACTCTTCCCCTCACAAAAGCCCAGAATGAMTCTGAAACTGAGGAAGAGAAAATTCTCTGTTGGAAGTCGCTATATGCAAGTCTCGAAGGCATCTCTTGGCCTCAGACATTCATTGAATAAGGTGAGGGAAGTAAGACATTGTGTTGTAAGTCGGTTGATGCATTACATAGAGTTCTCAACGATGCAACTGCATATGACATGGAGAGGAAGAGAAAGTGGTATACTATTGTTGATGATGATGATGATACCGATGAAGAAGTTCAAGAAAACTGTGTGAAGATGGCCGTGAAAGGGGAGGGTAAGGCAAAGGCTGACATTTCTGGGAAGCCTAATGTACTAAAGGGAAAGGCTGTGGGGAAGACAAAGATTGATCTTGCTGAGTCGGGTTATGTGGCCAAATACAAGCTGTATTTGGATGTTGATAATGAAGATGGACATTTCAAGAAGCTTGTGTTGAGTTCCTACCTTGAGTTTTGAATTATGACAAACCACTTTAAACTAAAATAGATATGCAAGTTCTGTTTGCATGTGCTGATAAAAGACTCAAGTTCAAAGATTGTAAAGATGAAGCTCATGAAACTACATCTCAAAGATTGCATGAAGACCAAGCCTTCAAGAGTTCTAGATTTAGGTCTTAGTTGCAATGTAAGTAGTTTTGGATTGATAAAATGCATTATAAAGGTCAGTATCAAAGAGTTGAGCAATTTGGATATAACAAGTAATCTCGGTTGCTTGTTATAGACAACTTCAAGTAAATTGAGTTGACTGGAACAATTAGGGAACAATTCCATACCAGTCCTCTCAAGTTTACTTCCTAACATCCGTATTTTCGGAAAGTTTATTTCTGCATAAAGTTGATTTTTAAAATAAACGAATGGAAGGGTTTTTGTGCGGGAAAGTCTCTTAAGTATGGAAAGTATATTGTTGAGTTCATAAGCTGATTTTATTTGCTTGCAAATAAAATCAGTANCATTTCAAGAAGCTTGTGTTGAGTTCCTACCTTGAGTTTTGAATTATGACAAACCACTTTAAACTAAAATAGATATGCAAGTTCTGTTTGCATGTGCTGATAAAAGACTCAAGTTCAAAGATTGTAAAGATGAAGCTCATGAAACTACATCTCAAAGATTGCATGAAGACCAAGCCTTCAAGAGTTCTAGATTTAGGTCTTAGTTGCAATGTAAGTAGTTTTGGATTGATAAAATGCATTATAAAGGTCAGTATCAAAGAGTTGAGCAATTTGGATATAACAAGTAATCTCGGTTGCTTGTTATAGACAACTTCAAGTAAATTGAGTTGACTGGAACAATTAGGGAACAATTCCATACCAGTCCTCTCAAGTTTACTTCCTAACATCCGTATTTTCGGAAAGTTTATTTCTGCATAAAGTTGATTTTTAAAATAAACGAATGGAAGGGTTTTTGTGCGGGAAAGTCTCTTAAGTATGGAAAGTATATTGTTGAGTTCATAAGCTGATTTTATTTGCTTGCAAATAAAATCAGTAGAATATATTTTCCGTGAAATATTATTTTATTTCCAAGGAAAATATATTCTTATGATCTCATGCAATATACTTACCAAAGGATTACTTAAGAGGAGTTTTGACATACAAACCCTAACGCTTTTCCATGAGTAAAAAAAACTCAATATCATAGTTGCAAAAGCTCTCTCTTGAGATTGACCTAGCATTAATCCATCACTACACTTAGGTTTTAAATTACTCGCATTCCAAGCATTAAGGCTATTTTGTTTTAGAGAGACAAAGTATTGTCAAGTGAGCTGATCAAGAGTTTAATTTGCTGGGGAACTTGGTCGGGGATCAAGTTCATTTTGAATCACCATAGTTGGTGATTGGGTAGAACTTCCATAGGTGGAAGTTGGGGATTTGTTTGTGCAAAGGTGCATATTCGGATTATTTGTATTCTTTTGACAATTAAAGGTAATTAATAAAAGAGTGAGTGAGTGGAGGATGTAGACTTATTAGAAGTRGAACCTCGATAAATCTTGGTGTTGTTTATTTTCTTGCATTTACTTTCCGCTGCTTGAGAACTGGTTCTTAACTGGTTATAACTAATCGAGAAATTTACAACATACACTTATACTCAATTCACCCCCCTCTTGAGTACAATATGCACTTTTAGTTTAACGTGTACGAGGAATGCGATTCAGGCCTTAGCTCTGGTCTAGATATCCCGTGGAGTTCTCGCACATTTGAGGAGTGGGAACCCAACAAGCACTGTTTTGTTCTGATGAAAAAAGAACCGAAGATGCAGTCAAGTTATATTTATGTTTATGTTTGGTTATATTTGTCGTGATTATGTTATCTCACGTTTCATATTAAGAGCTACAATCTATTATGTTATGACCTACAATCTGTTAGTAGTTATATTGTTAACAGCTACTGTGAGTGTTAGCATACTAGAAATGCTTTTTGCTTTTGTCATTAGTGTGTTCTGCATTTGCAATTGTTTGCTATTGTGATATGCTTTTAGCTATTGAATATAAGTGGACTTAATAAATTTTGTACCCATGAGCAATATTATATATAGGAAGATGTACATACAAAGTAGGCAAAATWTTTTCATATTCTTCCCATCCATATTTACATAGGCAAAAGATTTTCATATGATAACCTTCAATATTTACATAAGCAAAAGATTTCCATATTCTAACCTTCCATATGATAAGGATATTTGGCAATCACGTATATCATGCAAAGAAAAATCATAATCCCATGTATGATGCAAGGGAATCATGACAATCATGCATGGCAATCTTCCTTGTTTAATATTCTTTGCTGTGAATATAATATACTTGACATATACATAGTTGTATTGCATCTTCTTGTAATATTTTATTTTAGGCAGTGGTCATACTTTGAATAGCTAAATGCTGTATTATATATATCARTAAAGTTAACAATATATATATAAGCTTTCTCAAAACTCTATATGGTATCAAGAGCAAGGTTCTGTTCCAACCTTTTTTAATCCAAAACAAAATGGCGAGCAACTCAAACACTATCCCCAATGATATGGATCCATCCACCCCACTCATTGTCATTTCACTTCCTCACATCATTAAGCTCTCTAATACAAACTATCTCTCTTGGAAACTACAGATAGAAGCCACACTTGTTGGCTATGGATTAATTAAGTTTCTTGATGGAACTTTCCCCTCACCTTCTCCWACCATTGTCAAAGGCAACACGACTATCATGAACCCAACATATACAACATGGGTTCGTCAAGATTGTTTTCTTTTTGGTACTCTTATTGGTACCTTGGAACAAACTATTGTTACACTTATTTCGCTCACTACAACCTCTCAAGAGCTTTGAGATACTCTTGCTAGTACCTATGCTAGTGCTTCTCGGGGACATATCAAGCAACTCAATGCTCGCTTTCGGGCTATCACCAAAGGTCCAAAATCTGTTTCTGAGTTTTTCAATGATGTTAAGGCTTGTGTTGACCACCTAGCATTGCTTGGTGAGCCTCTCAAACATGATGATGTCGTTGACAAAATCCTTGGAGGATTAGGTCCTGATTATCAAGGTATTGTTGACGCCTTCAATGCTCGAGAATCCTCGATTCCGCTCGCCGAACTTCATGAAAAATTGATTAATCGTGAAGTTATTATTCAATCTACGCCCATTCTCTCTAATGTACTTGCCACAGTACATGCTACTACTAGTCGCTCCACTTACAACAATAAACAACGCCACCAAGCTACACCAAACACTACTTTCCGTCATTCCCATACTTTTCGTCAATCCACCAATCCAAAACCATTCTTAGGAAAATGTCAATGGTGTCATACTAAAGGTCATTCACTACAAAAATGTTTAGTTTTCCAAGAAACATTTCCCACCATCCGARRCCCGCCTTATGTGGCCAACCCACCACAAGCCAATGTTGCCACCACTCGTGACCCCTCTACCACCTCTTCTTGGCTCCTTGACTCTGGTGCTTCTCACAATGTTGTACAAGATCTTTCAAATATCTCATTACATCAACCTTATGATGGCACCAAGGAAATCGTCATCGGAGATGGCTTTGGTCTTCCAATCACTCATACTGGTTCTACTTTCCTCCCCACTTCTACTCATTCTCTCTCTTTATCTAATGTCTTATGCGTTCCCTCTATGCATTGAAATATTATTTCCATCTCTCAATTTTGTCATGATAATAATCTTTCTATTGAATTCTTATCCGATTCTTTTCTTGTGAAGGATCGAGTTACGAGGGCACCTATTCTCAAGGGACCAACTAAGAATGGGATATACGAGTGGCCAATCTCAACACCATCTAGCATATTCAAGTGTCAAACATTCTGCCATTGATTAGCATCATCGTTTAGGGCATCCCTCATTATCTATTTTAAATTATTTAGTCTCACCTTTTAATCTCAATGTGTCAAATGATTTCTCTTTCAATTTCAATGCTTGTCAATGTAATAAGAGTCACAAGCTTCCTTTCAATAAAAATACATTGATATCTCAATCACCTCTTGAACTTCTTTATACCGATTTATGGACTTCTTTTYTATATTATCTTGATGGATTCAAATATTATGTTATATTTGTGGATCATTTTACAAAATATATTTGGTTTTATCCTCTAAAAAATAAATCGGACACCAAAAATGTTTTCATTAGGTTCAAAGCAATTGTTGAAAAATTCTTTGAAAAATCAATTAAGACTATATACTCGGATAATGGTGGGGAATATGTAGCCCTTTCATCCTATCTTACAATTGATGGTGTTTCCCACTTAACTACTCCTCCCCATACTCCGGAACATAATGGCTATGCTGAATGCCGCCATCGTCATATTGTTCAAACTGGTCTATCTCTCCTATCTCATGCTCAACTCCCTCTTGAGTTTTGGTCTTTTGCCTTTACCACTGCAAGCTATATATCTCATTAATCGTCTCCTTACTCCCACTTTAAACATTCAATCTCCCTTTCATTGTCTTTTTGGGTATCCTCCAAATTATCAAAAACTTCGTAGTTTTGGGTGTCTTTGTTATCCTTGACTTTGTCCTTATACCAAACACAAACTTGACTGTCGATCTATTCCATGTATCTTTGTTGGTTACTCCGCTATTCAAAGTGCCTTTTATTGCCTTGATCCTACCACTCACAAAATATATACATCTCGTCATGTGAAGTTTGTGGAAAATGGGTTTCCCTATACTACATTATCTTCTACCAAACTAGTAGCTTCCTACCCAAGTCCTGATGCTTGGTGTCCTATATCCTTGCCTATTCTTCTTCCTTGTGATGTCCCACAATCCTCTACATCCTCTRCACATGATAGTCTCCACTCCACTGGTAACTCATCTATACACTCTTCACCTTCTAGTAGCCCCATTTCCTCCGTTCAATCTACGCCTAGTCAATCTCTCCTATCCCCTTCTACAAATGAATCACATCCCTCTCCTCCTCCTCCTCCTCCTCCTCCAAGTGCCATAACCACCCACTCAAAAAATCAGATATTCAAGCTCAATCCAAAGTATGCCCATTTCACCACCACTCAACCAAAACCTATTGAACCAACTACAGTGGCAGAGGCCTTAAAAGATCCTTTGTAGTGTAAGGCCAAGGAGGATGAGATCAAGGCCCTTCATAATCTAGGCACATGGGACTTAGTTCCATTGAAGTCGAACCAAAATCTTGTCAAATYCAAATGGGTATTTCAAATCAAGTATAAGTCAGTTAGGACCATTGAGCGTTACCGAGCATGATTAGTGGCAAAGGGGTTTCAACAACCTGTTGGGATTGACTACAATCAAACCTTTAGCCCTGTTGTTAAACTCGCAACTATTTGCACTCTTCTTAGTCTTGTCACCACCAATAAATGGCAGCTAAGACTACTTGATATTAATAATGCTTTCTTGTATGGTTCTCTCAATGAGCAGGTGTATATGGCACAACCATCGGGCTTTGTCGATGCCACATTTTCCAATTATGTTTGCAAGCTGCGTAAAGCCATATACGGACTTAAGCAAGCACCCCGCGCATAGTATACGGAGTTGGCAAGATTCTTACTTCAATATGGGTTTAAAAGATCCATTTCGGATGCTTCTCTCTTCATTAATCATCATCACTCTATTCCCATGTATCTCATAATGTATGTGGATGATATTTTTCTGACAAGTCCTAACTCTACTGCATTGAATCAATTTGTGAAGCATCTCTCTCAAAGGTATGCTCTAATGGATCTTGGCTCCTTATTATACTTCCTTGTGTGGAAGTTGTTCCAACATCTGAAGGTCTCTTCCTTACTAAAAAAAATATCATTGATCTTCTACAAAAGGTTAACATGGTCCATGCAAAACTAGTTCCCACTCCCATGGTCTTAGATAGTACCCTGACACTACATTATGGGACATTAATTGACAACCCAACCGAGTATCGGACGCTAGTTGGTGGACTTCAATACTTAACTCTCACAAGACCCGATGTAGCGTTTTCCATCAACAAATTATCCCAATTTATACACATGCCAAGAACCTCTCATTGGATAGCTTTGAAACGACTCCTACYGTCTCTTGTGGGAACCCTTAATAAAGGTATTACTATCTATCGTGATTCTCCCTTAGACCTACATGCTTTTTTTGATTTGGATTGGGCTGGGAACAAAGATGATTACTCTTCTACTATGGGTCAAATTGTATTCCTTGGTCAAAACCCCATAACGTGGAGCTCGAAAAAGCAACGATTTTTGGCTCAATTCTCCACCGAGGTTGAGTACAAAGCGGTATCGTCAACAACGGGAGAAATTCTTTGGTTACGTAACTTACTCCAAGAATGGGAGTTATGCTTTCTAAGGTGTCCGTTATTTATTGTGACAATATCGGAGCTACGCATCTAAGTGCCAACCTTGTTTAATTTTTCACTCTCGAATGATGCACATTGCTCTTGCGTATCACTTTATTCGTGAGCAAGTACAAGCAGGACATGTTCGTGTCACACACATTCCCAAAGGTGATCAGCTAGCAGATGCACTTACAAAGCRGTTGGCTAGATTGCAGTTTGAAATGCTCATATCCAAGATTGGTCTCTRGTTTCGTAGTCCATCTTGCGGGGGCATGTAAAGGATATTTGGCAATCACGTATATCATGCAAAGGATAATCATAATCCCATATATGATGCAAGGATATCACGACAGTCATGCATGYCAATCTTCCTTGTTTAATATTCTTTGSTGTGAAAATAATATACTTGACATACATAGTTGTATTGCATCTTCTTGTAATATTTTATTTTAGGTAGTGCTCATACTTTTAATAGCTATATGTTATATTATAAATATCACTAAAGTTAATAATATATAACATAAGCTTTCTCAAAACTCTATACCATATTTACTTAATTAACCAAAAGATTTCCATATTCTAACCTTCCATATTTATATAACCAAAAGTTTTCCATATGTCACCTTTCCTTAATAAAAGAACCATAAGCTTTCCACATTGTTCCTATTTTGGATTTTATCCACAAAATCTTCATCAACAATGTCAAAATCATCTTCAATTTGGGTAAGCCTTTCATTAAGGTATTTGACAGCTTCATCGATTATATCTTCTTCAACTTCAACACAATACGGGAGTTGATAAATTCTTTCAAGTCTTTCTTTTCCAATATGGGGGTTCTTATAATTGTTGCCTCCTTTATTTTTAAATATCTCAACCATAACATGTTGTAACTTCAACCATGTAAATTTCATTTTCCTAAATTTCATTTTCCTAGCCTCAAAATTCTGAAATGCTTCATTTACTTTCACAATCAAATCATCAATATTTTCTGTAAATGTTTGTCAAAGAAGACTTTGAAATGCCCTAAACTGTGCCAAGTTGAGCACATTTAGATTAGGGGACTTTGGAGGCTGGAAGATTAGTTCCATATGAAAGCCATTCTGATTTGCAGCCTCTAAAATTGAACATCATTAAGAATAATATGAGGTCTAGCATTATCTTGTTGGATGATGACATGTTTAGGCAAACAACTTGGCCACTTTTCCATAATAGCGGGAACAATCTTGTCAATTATAGTTGATCTTATGACTTCTTGAGTGACTTTCTCTATTGATTTAGTTTCAATTGTTCCCCTAGGTCTGTTATTGCTTGAATGTTTTGCTGCCACTCTTTGAACAAATGGCCAAATCCCAAACTTTCCATCATGAATTAAATTTCCTTCATTGTCATACAATGGTCTTGAAGTTGCTGCTTAAAACATGACTTTAATCTTGTAATTTCTACTTTGTGCACATTTATAAGGATCTTCTTCCCAAGGGAGAAGGATAAACCTTCTAAAATCTGGGTTGAGGACAAACCACTTTTCATCGATGTGCACAACATTTTCCAATGGCATGAAAGTTGGTTTTGTGTGGGGATGAKAGGGAGTATATGGGACAAAACCCATTTCATCCTTTGAATCTCATGCTCTTTAGTTAGGAATGGTTTGTTGTTACTTGAATGACTCCTTAACCTGCCCTTTTTAAGAAGCTTATAAACTGTTGAAGGTGCTATTTTTAAAGAACCAGCAAAAGCACATATGGTTGTTCTGAGATGTAGTGGCACTGTATACACAACAAGAAAAAGTCGCACGGGCGACCGTAGTTAGCGACCGAAAATCGGTCGCTAATGGGGTTTAGCGACCGATTTTCGGTCGCTAATTGCCGGTCGCCTTTTTCGTCGCTAAAATTTTTAGCGACCGAAATTCGGTCGCTAATCCATTAGCGACCGATTTAGCGACCGATTAGCGACCGAAAATACGACTAGCAAAGTTTGGGAAAAATTCGACGTGAAAAAAATTAGCGACCGACTAATCGGTCGCTAATAGCGACCGACATGAAAATCGGTCGCTATTAGCGACCGACGAGTCGGTCGCTAATTGCAAATTCCCTCCAAATAAATGAGGGGGAAATACAATCAGCGACCGACTAATCGGTCGCTAATAGCGACGATTTTCATGTCGGTCGCTATTAGCGACCGATTAGTCGTCGCTAATTGTTTTTTCCCTCCAAATAAATGGAGGAATTTGCAATTAGCGACCGACTAATCGGTCGCTAAAAAATTAACACCGACTTTTTTTTATATGCTCGTGCGTTTTTCACTTTTTTTTCTCGTAAATGTAATATGAAATAAAGATTAACAAAACACATAATAAATATACAAAAAATTAAGTTTAATTTATATATAAACAAGTTGCATTACATGAAAGATTAACTCAATATACTTTCTAAAATTTTAAGTGAAAATGTAACAAATAACAAAGTACGAGAAAATAAATCCAAATCTAACTAACTGCAACTACGCTACGAAGGCTCCCGAAGCACCAGAACCGTCTGTGCGATCGTCGTCGAAGAAGCGTCCAGGAAAGGCAGGCGGATCGCCGAACTGCCTCATGAAAGCGTCCATCTGCGCCTTCATCTGCACCATATACGCATCCTGCTGCTTATCTTCTCCGCTTGACGGCGGTTGCTCCTCGTCCCGCTGCTGGTCAGCTGCTCGGCTAGACGACGTTGCTCCTCGTCCCGCTGGCTCAGCTGCTCTGCTAGACGACGTTGCTCCTCGTCCCGCTGGCGGTCTCTCTCCGCTAACTCTGCCTTAGCTCGCACATTCCTCAATCAATTGTGTAAGCTGCGCGGAAACTGATGGAGAAAAGTCTGATTCGCCATATCGACGCGAGCTTTTCTCAAAAAGAGAGAAGCTCCATTTTTGCCGAACCCATGAACTTCACCTTTTTGAAACCCACCGACCGTCTCAAAAAAAACAACGTTGGATCCGCTGGTGTGCCACTAGCTTGTGACTCAGAAATGTTCCGAGTAATATTTTTCCTGCAATTATAGAGTTAGTTGAACAATTCAGAATAAAAATCAAAATGACACATTAAGACACGTCAAATCCAATTCGGGCGTGAAAGGGTCATTTTGGCTTTTTTGGGGTTTTCAAGCCTAACTTCTACATATTCAACCTATTACAAGCTTTTACAGCTCATTCATGTCAAATTTATCCACTTAAGCTTCTAGGTCTTGATTGGACACGTTAAGACACAACAAATCAAATTCGGGGCGTGAAGGGTCATTTTTGCGTTTTTGGGTTTTCAAGGCTAACTTCTACATATGGTAAACTATTAACACTTTTAAAGCTCGATCATGTCAAATTTTATCCACTTAAGCTTTCTAGGTCTTGATTGGACACGTTAAGACACGTCAAATCCATTTGAGGCGTGAAAGGGTCATTTTAGCGTTTTTTGTGTTTTCAAGCCTAACTTCTACATATTCAACCTATTACAACCTTTTAAAGCTCATTCATGTCAAATTTTATCCACTTAAGCTTTCTAGGTCTTGATTGGACACGTTAAGACACGACATCAAATTCGGGGGCGTGAAAAGGTCATTTTGGCGTTTTTGGAGTTTCAAGCCTAACTTTCACGTATTCAACCTATTACAAGCTTTTTAAAGCTCATCATGTCAAATTTTATCACTTAAGCTTTCTAGGTCTTGATTGGACACGTTAAGATACAACAAATCAATTTGTGGGCGTGAAAGGGTCATTTGGCGTTTTTTGGGTTTCAAGCCTAACTTCTACATATTCAACCTATTACAAGCTTTTAAAGCTCGATCATGTCAAATTTTTATCTTCAAGCTTTCTAGTGTTGATTGATACGTTAAGACACGACAAGTCGAATTCGGGCCTGAAAGGGTCATTTTGGCATTTTTTGGGGTTTTCAAGCCTTACTTCTACGTATTCAACCTATTACAAGCTTTTAAAGCTCATTCATGTCAAATTTATCACCTTAAGCTTTCTAGGTGTTGATTGGATACGTTAAGACACGACAAGTCGAATTCGGGCGTGAAAGGGTCATTTTGGCATTTTTGGGGTTTTCAAGCCTAACTTCTACGTATTCAACCTATTACAAGCTTTTAAAGCTCATTCATGTCAAAATTTACCACTTAAGCTTTCTAGGTGTTGATTGGATACGTTAAGACACGACAAGTCGAATTCGGGCGTGAAAGGTCATTTTGGCATTTTTGGGTTTTCAAGCCTAACTTTTACGTATTCAACCTATTACAAGCTTTTAAAGCTCATTTCATGTCAAAATTTATCCACTTAAGCTTTCTAGGTGTTGATTGGATACGTTAAGAAACGACAAGTCGAATTCGGGCGTAAAGGTCATTTTGGCATTTTTGGGGTTTTCAAGCCTAACTTCTACGTATTCATCCTATTACAAGCTTTTAAAGCTCATTCATGTCAAAATTGGGGAATGATGGTTATGGTCGGACTGTTTGGTCGAATGCTGATCTGACTGCTCCTTGCCTTTCGGCCCACGTCGAGGTTTTGTGCCATGTTCCTGCATAAAATAGTAACATATCGTCACGGTAATATTAGTCATATATCCAAAACTAAACAGAGTTAATATAAGTAGTGGACATGAAGATATTTTTTATTTTATTTTTTTCTTGCTTCATTTTTGAATTTGGTATTTAAACTTTAAAGTGGGAAGTGGGGAGTTTGTTGCTTCTTTTCTACTTGAATATAATCATATCAACATACTAAGGAAATATATACAGGATGAAAGATAGACTAAAGATGTTGGATCTTATCATCTTAGTATATTTATGAATTCTTGTAGCATTATTTATACTTCATTTCATATCAAGATTATTATAACCTATCATTATACAAAAATTTCAAGAATGAAAATTTCAAGGCACAAATACAATCTTATCCTATAAATTAATAATAAACCAGATTTAAGACAAATTTTTAAGGAAAAAAATCACAAGTGTAAGAAATTTGTTGCATTTAATAAGCTCCATCGGTACGAATTTAACTTCGTAGTTAAGATTGAGAGTCTAGAAAGCTGTATATTTTAGTTTACATGATCAAATCCCTTGCCCCCATTTGTATCGTCTTGACGCCTTTTGTGGTTGAGAGTCTATAATGATTCATTAATACTTATATGTACACATACAATAAACAATTTAATATTGGAAACAATATTCCCAATAAACTACGAATTATATCAATATCATTTTCATTTATGTCCAAATGTCATAATCTTAACAACAATTATAGTAGCAATTCCTGCATTTTTTTCTTAAAATGAAAAATATTTTAATGGAGTGATAAAACTCTCAAGAGAATACACTAGAATTCAAACTTTGATTCCCCAAATGTCAATTCAAGAGCCAATCTGACATTAATTCTGTTCTTGGTTGACAGTAGCAGCAATTCAACAATTTTTTACAGCTCAGAGCATTTGTCCTGGATTGTTCGATTAATGGGGAATTCTCAGGTATGATTTTCATATTCATGTTCATCAATCTGATAATTGGACTGTCGATTTCAGAGAGAGAAAACTCTGTTGTAATTGTATAAACAATTTATATGATACAATCAATTACATAAATACGGAGTACTTAGTATTTGGTGCATTGGTAGTTTAAAAAAAAAAAAAAAACTGATGAAATAGCCACCAATAGTGATGGCATCAACAGAAGAGAAATGAAAGAGTTCGAAACAAAAGGTTTACTCTTCAGTAGATGCAGAGCACAAGGCCACAAGCTTGCCACTACTATCACTAGCAAAGCCTCACATGCAGGCCTTTCATCTATCTTGGCTACAGTTTTTGCCTGTTTTCTGTAATCCTTTGCTGCTCCTCCGGCTCCCCTGTCATCCGTGACAACCTCAACTCACGGCGACTGACATAGGTAATGCGGTATGATTGTATTCATTTAAAGCATTGGTTTCTTTGTTGTTTTACAACTTACAAATTGGTCCCGTATACCAACAGTAACTTGAATGTGTGTGCAGCAGCCAACAAAAAAGGAAAAGAAAGGATATGCTCGTTCATGTGTAACTACCAGTAGTAGTGATGGAAACTCATCAGCAACATCTAATAAATGTTTATGAACATATCGATAATTCACAAAATCTACATCTCTCCAGTATTTAACCTATGGAAACAGCCTGTGAACAATCTAACTACCAATGACTAAGAGAGAGTTTTGTAGGATTAAATGAAGTAAACAAAAAAAAAAATACCAACAAACAAAAATAAAATAATCCAACAAACAAACATATAAAATATCAAACAAAACAACATAAAATAATCCAAACAAAACATATAAAATAATCACAAACAAATTAACAAACAAATAAAATAATCCTTTAACCAATTCAACCCTTTTCAGATACAATTAATTATTGAAAAACGAACTCAAATCTGCACCATATAACAAACAATGATTACATAAACCTAATTATTTAAGAACTATTCATATAATAATAATAATAATAATAATAATAATAAATTAATAATAATATAATAATAATAATATAATAATAAAAATAATAATAATAATAATAATAATAATATAAATAATAATAAATAATTAATAAAATAACAACTGTAATAATAATAAAAGAGCAGCAACAACTTACAGTAGCAGCAACAAACAGCCAGCAGCAAACTTACCAGTAGCAGCAACAAACAAGCAGCAGCAACAAGCCTTTTCATGAAATTAAAATTAAAAAACATTAAAATTCGAATTAAAATTAAAACCAAAATTCAAACCCCAAAAAAACAATTTAAATTCAAACAAAAAAAAAACAGAAAAATGAAATTAATTTTAAAAACAAAAATTAACTTACCGGCGAGGAGGAAGTTTCCGGCGAGGGAGAAAAGAGGAAACCGGCGAGGGAGAAAGAAGAATCCGGCAGAGGGAGAAAGAGGAAGAAAGGGAGAAGGAGAAGAAAGGGAGAAAGGAAGAAAGAAAAAGAAAAGGATGCGGCGCGCGCTGCTCGCCGGAGAGAGAGAGAGGGGTTCGCCGCGCCGGTGAGAGGAGAGAGAGGGGTCGCCGGAGGAGAGAGAGAGGAGGGTCGCCGGTTGGAGGTTAGGTTTTGGAATTTTGTGTTAGGAGAGAGGTTTCGTGCGTAAGAGCAAAGGGAATGAATGTCGTGAGGGTCGAATTGGTGTTAAATGACCCAAAATATTTTTTTTTAGAAAAAATTATTTAAGCGACCGAAATATCGGTCGCTATTAGCGACCGATCCCAAAATCGGTCGCTATTAGCGACCGATATTTCGGTCGCTAACCGTGTAATACACACAATGCACTCCAAAGGCCCAAATCCGCCAAAAGATAGGTTTAGCGACCGATTTTATCGGTCGCTATTAACGACCGATGTCAAATCGGTCGCTATTAGCGACCGATAATTCGGTCGCTAAATATTTCCGACCGTTTTCGGTCGGTAACGGTCGTTATTAACGACCGATTTAAAACAGGTCGCTAAATTCGGTGCCGAAGACGAATTTCTAGTAGTGATATAGAAATTCATCAGTTTACTCTTTTGGTTTTGCACCACAATTCCTACCTTTGTAGATCGAACATCTATAGGTTCCCTCTTTACTGTATTTGATAAGTGCATAATATTTCATATTCTTAGTTAATATTAGACTTTTAAGTACCTTATACTAAATTACTATATGTTATTATTCACTTTATAATTAGTGTTTATTTTATATTAGTGTAGACACTGAAATGTGTCTCCCAAATGAGTAATCCGTGATGAAACATACCGCGTCTCGCGTTTTGTTTCGAATCAGAAAAGATGCTTTGATTCACAAAAGTTGGAAATACGCAAAGGTCGTACTCGGACAATAGTTGAGCAAATCCAAAAGGCAAGGCAAAATGTTTCTTTCGGTTTTCTCAAAGGTTTTCAAAGGTTTTCAAAAGGCGATTCTCATGCTTTTTGATTTTCATCATGTCCGTCACATTTTTCTAGAATCCGCCCAGTATTTTTAAATTATTTTTCTGATTTTTCTATGATTTTCTATGAATTTTGCAATGTTTAAATACGCAGAATACGCAGAAAATACATGAATAATTAGAAAAATGACTCCGGAAATACGTGGACCTTCTGAACATTCTAGAACTCCTTGCTTGGAGAGCAAGGGTGTCTAGGTGCGTCGAATCAAGGGAAATCACAGAATAAAATCGGAGAAATAAAATATTTCGAGGATTTTGGAAATATATACGAAAACATGAGCTATATACGCAAATGTTGAGCGTATATACGCTTCATCAGGAGCGTATATACGCTCAAACAGGCGTATTATACGCTCAACACATACGTAACAAAACTTGCCAAACTTATGGAAGCATGCAGCGTATTATACGCTGCAAATGAGCGTATATACGCAGGAAGCAGCGTATTACGCTCATTTGCAGCGTATATACGCAGGGTTGTGTTTGCTCAAAAATTGCTCGTCCTATAATACCTCTCGCCTTGCTTAGTCCGATACACCTTGACTTCAGTCCGACATTTCACAACTTCTTACTCTCTCTCTCTCTCTAAAACACTCCAAAACACTCAAAACACATTATACTTCGTTTTAGTTCAAGCATCGATTCTCTTTCGAATCAACAAGCGATAACAAAGGTTGAATTCTGAGATTACTCACCAATAATCTCTCTCACTTTTTTTTAATATTGACTAACCATTGTTATGAGTTTTTATATGACTAAAGTAATGTAGAAACTCACTTTTAACTTGTTTCGTGTAAATATGTAGGTTTCACAATGTTTGCAAGGTTTTCATTGGTTTTTAGTTTTCATTTCATTATTATTCATTGTCAATACTAACAAATTCTTTATTCTTGTATAGCAATTGAAGGCGAGAGATCCATTGCACTTGCGTTTTATCAAGGACTAACAATCATTTCTTTGTTTTTCGTGTAGCAATTCAAGGCAAAGGATTCGTTTCATTGCGCTTTTACAAACTAACTTTTGTTTTTTCTTGCAGATTTAGGGTAAGATGAGTTTGCATATACTTGAAGTTTATGCACTTCATCTTATTGCATATTGTCATTATTGTATAACTTTGTATATATGTTTTGCTAAACAAAGACCGGAATTATGTGAATCACTTTAAATCAGATTAACTATGGACAACCTGTTTTAGGCACCGTTTTAACATGATTATACAAAGTGGTCACAATTTCTAGGTTAGGTAGTCGCTTGTGCATAATAGTAACACACTTTCATAGTATTTAGGGTTAGTTCGCTTCTAAGGTGCTAAAACGTAAGTTATGTGCATTCAATAATCATGATGAATGGAATGCAATGAGACGAATAGAGGCCGCTACATGCGGGCGAATTGGGTTACAGATCTGATTCGTACCATGTCCCGAACCCACGACTGGTTACTTGATTGGACGTGGGGCCTTGATTTGGCACCACGTTTCGCGGCGTCCGTGAATAACCTTTCTAGGCACGGTGGCGACTCCCCTCATTCGACAACACTACCCCAACGCACTCACGTGCGGGATTCCGTGGCTCAAGCCCACGCAAAAGCACCTCGATGTAGTAACCGAGCCGCGCTCCGCTATGCGTGAGGCGCGGCCCACGTCCTACAATTTGGCGACTTCACTGGGGATAATCACGTTAGGTGAAGTGGACAGACTTGAAAAGTCTCGTAATTCCATCATCACGTTTATTGGATTTTGCATTTTGCATGTACCTTTCGAATAAGGTCGCGCCTTAGGCTCCTTGGTCTCATTATGGGCATGTTCTATGCTCGCGGACTACCATAAGGGGGGATACTACCTTGGTTGCATGTGGTTAATTGATCGCATGGCTAAGGCAAGTCCTATCCCGCCCATGCCGTGTGTGCACGTGTTACTGTATGCGTGTGCATAGGGGTATCTGGCCATACATCGCTAATTGCAAGTGGTGAAAACTGGACCAAGCTTGCCTTAGGCGTGGCACACTCTCTGACTTAACCTTGACCGACCATAGTTGACTTGTCATCACTGGCTTGTATATATGTGCATGTTTGGGCCTACGCATTGTACAGTTCTAGGCCTTAACACAACAGTTTCAATAGTCCATGGTCATCTTTTAGTTCACATCATGCATTTCATAGCCCATAGTGACTTTAGTTGAC
Organism: Bassia scoparia; assembly: GCA_008642245.1. Taxonomy (NCBI): domain Eukaryota; kingdom Viridiplantae; phylum Streptophyta; class Magnoliopsida; order Caryophyllales; family Amaranthaceae; genus Bassia; species Bassia scoparia. The sequence goes on along the minus strand of SNQN01000387.1, from coordinate 72,242 downwards.
CTCTGCCTTAGTCTGTGACCAATAGTTCATAGGACTTTGTCCTTCAAGCTTTCGACCTTAGCCACACAGACGTTGACCCTAGGTCTTGACCCTTGACCATTAGAGTCCACATCGACTCTGACCTTAGGTCTTACCCTTGACTACTAGGGTAGCACAGACTTTGACCCTAAGACGTTGACTTTAGACTCACATTAGGTTGACCTTACATTCAGCCAACAAAGGTCGACCTTTAGCATTACCTAACCACATGGACATTGCAACATTCCCAATGTCGTTTGGTGCCTTTCAAAAAAAAAAAACAAAAAAATTCAAAAAAATTCAAAAAAAAAACAAAAAAAAAAAAAAAAAAAAAAAAAATAAAATAAAAAAAATCAAAAAACGAAAGGGCACCTTGCATTCATACATTCATTCTAGGAAAGATGACCATGATGGAATTAGGACATATGCATTTGCATCTGCATTCATGAGTCAATAATGACCAAGGAAGTTCACTAAGGGTTTATTATTTCTTTTGAAACAGGGTGAAGTCGTCTCCAAGCCTTGCTCGACCCAAAGAGTTTGAGCCCTCAGCCCAGTCCAAACTTAGCCTTCTACTATACCTTCATGATCCCTCAGCCATCCAAACCTAGCCTTCCTCCAACCTTCATTCATTCTCAGCGCCTAACATCACACCCTCAGCCCAATCAAAAACTAACCTTCCTCCAACCTTCATCACTCATCAGCCTAACACCACAAAATGGCTCCCAACAAAAAGCTCCAAAACTTGCCGAGCAAGTTCAACAGCTTGAAGCTAAGATCAAGGAGTTGACTCGAGCACTTCTTGGACAAGCTGTTTGAAAGGCAATCAAAAAAGCCACCGACCCCACCTTCTACCAAGACCAACCTCCTCTTGACCCAACCTTGCAACCAAACTGTCGAGGATTTCTCAGCGAAGACGTACCCAAGTTCAAGCCAACTGATGATCCTCGATTCCATATAAAGGGATTTAAGACCTCCATGGCACTTAAAGGGATTGACCTGCCTTGTTTCCAACGGTCTTTCCCCTTTCCTTGGGAACCATTATGTCGAAGTGGTTCTTTTCACTTCCTGAGAAAGAAATAGCTACTTGGGAGACATCATCACGCATTCATGGCAAGATACAAGGGTAACATTCAGACACCAAACACCTTCCAGAGCTTGAATCTCAACCAGGAGAGAACGAGGGGTTCACTACCTATCTGACTAGATGGAGAGGAGTTGCTTGCCCCTATAGTCTCCGCTCCCACTGAAGAAGAGATGGTCAAGACCCTTCATTTCTAACCTCCAGCCCGAATACAAAGATCATCTTCAAGTATCGAGGCCTCACCACATTCGCAAAGGTCTACGACATTGGAGTGGACATAGAGATGATCTTCTAGAGTCTTAGCTTTAGGATCGAGTCGGAGAGTCCTTTCCCTAGACTATGTATCTTTCCTTTTCCATTTCGAGTCTATGTCATTAGGTTTAGATTAAGTTTGCCAATCAGCCTCAATGTATAAATTCTTTTGTTTTTAATTAAAAGTTTCTTTTTTCTATTTTTCTTTATCCTCCATTTCAGTGTGTGTGTTCTAACTTTAATGGAATTCAAATTAATATCGACCTCACAATTCATGGACATTGCCAAGAGAGGCCTTCTTTCATAACTCCACAAAACACCTCTTCCCTCCAATTCCCTATCTATCAAAATCCCTTGCACCCCTATGAGCCCATAAAACACTATCATTCAGCCTATGCATTCTTTTCATCAACCCACATCGACAACCTAACCTTTGGACCAAACGGGCTGCGTAGAAAAAGACATGTGCAAAAGAAAAAAAAAGAGAAGAAAAATAAATGGGGCAAAAGCAAAAATAATCAAAAGTTCAATGCAATCATCACAAATTGCAAATCAATGCCAACATCCAAATTCAGAAGCCCCAATTCAACCAAAAAGCAAAAGTCTAAAAAGCACACTGCGCACGTCGAGGTCACTTCAGTGATCATCAACCTTTTTCAACCTCAACACAGCCGTTACATTACAACCACAAAAAGCCCTCTCAACACGAGCATTCGTCCAAATCATCACGAAGAAACTACGCAAACGGTCTAACAAAGATTCGTCGTTAGGATACGTAGGGAAGCGCTCTTCTCGAGGTCCGACCCATTCTGTAACATCAGTATGGTTTGATTCCTTAAAGTAAGAAGCGCAAATTCCTAGAGTATAACCCGACATAGACTCGAGTTGAATCATACATCATTCTAGCTAACCACATCAATTTCCCCATACTTACCCTTAGTCAAATTTTAGCCTTGTCTTTTCTTGAACCGTTTTAGCCTATTCTTTTCAAACCACCTTAAGGGTCTCCTCAACTCGTCTTAGGCTATCACTTGCCATTCATCATCTGATCGCATTGCAGCATTTCTGCAGCGATTTCCTCCATGTCTCTCTCGCGCAAGCATTCCTGCTCAGCTTACTGATTTGGGCAAATTCAAAATCTCATTCCGTCTCTCCTCATGCAGCATTCAGTCAAGTACTGGATTTGGGCAAAGTCAAAATCACATCGCTCCATTCCCTTACCATTCCACCATCCACAAAGCAGCTAAAGCACAAACCCATGACCTCCACAACATATCACTTGCCTTACGATCAACCAATTGCCCTAAGCCTCACGGTCATCAGCTGGATCCTCTCTCTTGGG